>JAUMJM010000008.1:13195000-13285000 GCA_033558235.1 Neomorphus geoffroyi
ACTGGTATGATTTTAGTATTGTCATTTTCCAGGACAATTCAAAAGTGTTTCTCATAAATTTCACACATCTCGCCACTTTAAGTACTTTTTAATCTGGAACACTGATGATGTCTTTTGTAAAGATAGTATTGACACAAAAAATTCTTTAAAAGTGGAAATTAAGCCATTTTCACTATCTCTCTAATACAAAAGCACATGGAAGCTATTTCAAAATCTGTGTATGAAGGATGATAAACTGTGCTTAAACTTGTTTATTGAGAGTCAAAATTCCTAGACAGGTAAGTAAAACAGTATGCAGTCTTTAGCTATTTATTCAAGAGGGTCTTCCTGTTAATCTGCCACATAAAAAGGAAGCAACCACAGAAATGGATCACTAATAATAATAAGTCACCTGACAGTTGCTGTATTATAGTCAGTCAATAGTAATCAGGAATATGATGAAAGAGGGGAAAATCTATTTTCTCTTATCTGTCATAATTGAGTTTGATCCTTACCTTGATGAAATTATATTGGAACACATTGTTTAAGTTGCTTAACCTTTTGGCTCCTAGATTGAGCCCTGTTTGGTGATCCTCCTTTAAAACAGAGCAAGTTCATGTTAACAAATATGGAGGTCATCCTGCCTGAAGCGCATTATTTGTATTTTATCAGTTTAATAACAAGGTGAATTGGAGCACTCCAGGGATGGCTATAATAGCTTTATTGCTTTTTCTTTATTAAGACCTCTTAAGATAATTGTTTTCAGAATTATAATATGAGCTTTTAAGAATTTCCAGTCTGAGCACTGATTTATGCTGTCCGTGATTCCATTTCTGCTCTGTTTCACACTGTGTTAATTTTCATTAAGTTCATTATGTTTGAGACCTCTTAAGGGATTTATTTAAAATTCATCTCTTGATTAGACACATACTGTATACTTTTACAGCTGTAACAATATCTATTTTTTTCCTAAAGATAACAAGATCTGAGTTATGGCTGTAATGCTATTCCTCTGAGTGCCTGTATCAAGTCTCTTAGCGATATTAATATGTTCCTGTAATTATTTTTTGATGCATGTAAAACATATAGGATTTGATGAGAAAAGATGCATTTAACATAAGTGGGTTAGTAAAGTAAATCCCAGCCACATATTTTATACTGCATGCTTCCTTTAGGTACTATAAAAGATTAGATAAACTTCAAAATATGAATTCAATATAATTTTAAAGGATTTAGTAAAGTCAGTTCATCAGAATAACACACGTAGATGTTTAATTTACAAACCAGCAGTTTGCAGACTGGAATAAAGCTTTTCCTAAAGCCATTAAATTTCTGCTTGACTTTAATAGTCTTTAAAATAAAAGGCAGCTACGCAATAGATATTTCTTACTTGATAACACAAGACCCTGTCATTATTATTATTACCTACTGGTAAAATGTATATTGGATTCATTATCAATAACTACAGTTTATGTTTTATATATATAGAAGTAAAACATGACTGATGGAAAAAAAAATCTAACAAGCGGGACACACTTTCACTGTTACAGGCTGTAATAGTTTCTCTCCTAGGGTCAGGAATTAGCAAAATTAATGCAATATATTGTGTGTGGATAAAATATAGCTTAATTTTAGAGAAAGGATTTTTTTACTGAAAATCTGACATATTCACAGAGTTTTCTAATCTATTAAATTATCTGTTCTGTGAAGATTCTACAGCTGTTGTGCAATGCATTTTAATTTTTTGTTTTGTTTTATTTCTAATATAAAGTATGGGGGGTTGTATAATTTATTCAGAAATAAAGGAGAGTTTAAGAAAGGTATTAAAGACCTGGATAATAAGTTTGCCTCTTTCTTTTTGTCGTTGCATCATAAAGTGGCTTCTTCCATAGCAGGGAATTCACAAGTCATACATAACTTGAAACAAACTACTGGGACAGTATTTCATTTGTTTTGTTGAGTTAAGGGTCTGTGTACTATTTAGGATGTGCAAATACTAGTAAAGTGCATATATCTTTACCTTACTCTGGGGCAGAATCCCTTGTGGCAGTTTTGAAGTATTCTGTGGCCAAGAACATTCCTAATGAAGATTAACTTGAACAGTTGAAGTTCTGCCCTCCGTATTTCTCCAGGTGTCAGGACTCCCTACAAATGTGCACAGCAGGTTGTCCTAAATGAAAGTGGTCCCAAAGTTAATGTAAGCATATTTTCTGCAGCAGAAGTTTGCTGGGTCTCTACTGCACACTGCTGAAACAAAAGTTTGTAAGACTGGAACCTTGATATGCATTTCTGGTAGGTACTTACTAGCTGAATTTTGTAGCTATTTCTTGGTTCTGTGCTGTTTCTTTGAGAACTTCACGTATTCTGTTGGAAAGTGACTACTTTTTTATTTAAAACAGGAAGCTTCTGTAATTAATAATTAATTAGACTTTTCAAAAAGTAGATATGTACAGTGTTTAATGTTGCATATTTTTAACAGAAAATTAAGAGACTTTCAGAGACTCAGGTGCAACAGAATACCTTTGCTTTATCGCACTAGGATCTAGTAAGGTGTAGGTGGAGTACATAATTATTGAAAAACGAGTGTGAGATGAGACTTTAATGATTAAAATGAGGAGCTGAACAGCAGCCTTTTCAGGCCATTCTTCCATAAGTGCAAGAAGCACACATTGCCTAGAGAACACCTGAGGGCTGTGGCTAGGATGATGCTTTCACTTGGTAAAATAACTACCACAGCTTTCTCCTTTCAGCAGGAGCAAGTTCAGTGGTTGTGCATCCTCATTCTTCTACCTGCAGCTTTGGGAAGCTCAGAGTCACATACAAAAGAGATCTATGAAATAATTTTAAATAGTGAAAACAAATTGGATTCTGCTTTATTACTGAGACTCTCTGGATCCAAACCTGACTTTTACAGCTTCACTATTAAGTAAGAGATAATTGAAAGCTAACATGCAGATGTATTCAATTGACAATACCTGCATTCAGTGACTGAATTTCAAGTAGCAGCTCACTCTGCAAATTTTTATTTGGTGTTGCAGTGTACTTATAGCCATAAGACTTCAGTTGTGACTGATACTCTGAAATAACTTGTTCTTCAAGATACTAAAAATAATTTGGAAAAACAGTAAATTTAATTTTGTCATGAGAAATGTTTCATATACTGCCTTATAAGGAGGGGTGATGTTCAAAATTTTCCTTAGTCATATGTTCTTATCATTGTGAGTTGTCTTTTTTTTTTTCCTCTGTAAAGTAAGTCAAATTTCTGGAACCTGGCCTGTTAGCAAAAATGCTCTTTCGGTCTGCTTCATCACTACAAATCTCTGGTGCTGTCTTCACTGTAGGATGTATTTATGTTTCTTGAAGAGCAAAGGTGAAACTAAAACTCACCTTCCGATCTTTGGAGATGGTCCCTCCCCTATCCTACCTCCAATACATTTTTGGATAAAACCATCTAATTTAGGAACAGATTGAGAGTTATAGTCCATATGAAAAGGCATTGGACTTGCCAGATAGCTTTTAAACCAGAAAATTAGAAGTGTGCATAGGTCATGGAAAATACATTAAAGAGGAGGGGTATTCTTTTTCTTCATTAGCAGGCGTATTTCATTAAGGACCACACAGAGAGATTGTAATAGACTGTAGACAGCAAACAAAAAAGTATATGATTCTAACATGGTGAAATCTTCACTTTTATTTTTTTTCAAGTTGTCTCTATGTAGCTGAGAGAATGATAAATGCAGAAACTTCAGCAATTTTGCATGAAACCGGTTTTGAATGCCTCCTTCATCCATTTTACCTGTTTGCATTTTTCCTCAGTTGATTCTTCCCCAGTGTCTTCCTATCTGGAAATGCCAGGGAAAGGTGTGCTCTTACTTTATCTGCTGTAGTATAAGCCCCTTAGTTAAATTGTAACACTAATTAAATGTTATCCCAGTGGGAGAAATATTGTGTGCTGCTTGCTTAAACCAGTGCTGTAACTGCTTTGTGCCACAGGAATGCTGCACAATAGCCAATGAAGTAGTAAGAGTTGCAAACTTAATGTTTGTTCTCAAAGGAGCATAAGATTCATCATACTCATGTTATTCAATCATCTTCCTGGAGGGAAGGTATTCACCTATGTTCTGTTCTCTTCTTCCAATGATCAAGGGGGTGACTTTTAGGGTAAAAAACCCTGGGTATACAGCATTAGATTGATCAGATGAGTGTTGCACTATGCAAATTCAAAGATTACTTGACACGTTATCACTACATCGTAGAGCTAGGTTGGAAGAACAGCCAATTCCTTCCACTTCTACCACCTCCAAAATTATTTCAAACTACTGAGTTTGAAGTCTGAAGTCTTGAATTTACACTGGAGACCTTTAGAATTGGAGGAACTCAAAGAGATCTTTAAACCTAATCGGGTTTTTTTATATTGTTATCTTGACATATCTTGAGATTTATCTCCCAGTTCATCATCACTCTTACTGCTGCACGTGCACTTTGCATTTCACTCTGTATTTCACATTTTATGGAGCAAGTAGAATATTAAAAATAGTATCAAATTTTCAACTGCTTGAAGACTTTAGGTTAACACTGTCATTCTCTCTTTGCTTCCGTCTGTCCTTCTTAATTATGTTGTTTGTTTCCTTCTCAAACAGATGGATTGAACCATAGTGTGCCTACCTGTTCTACTTTTGTGGCTAACTCAGTCAATCTCCTCTGCCCTCTACAAACAGCTTGTTTTATAGATGCAGTTTTCTCTCTGCTATCTTATGTTTGGAGAACTGTGGAAAAAAAGGATGCTGAATACAGTGCATAAGCTGTTGTTAGTCTCATTATTAGATTGGGAATCTATGGTCTTAAAAGCTGAATTCACGGAAGCCAGCATAGGTATCACATCGGTATTATTATTCTGCAGAAAATTAACAACCCACTTTGAAGTTCCTTTCCAATTTAATTGATAACAACTTTTTGGACCTCTGTCTTGAAAGTCCCCTGAAGCACATCACATCTGCAAAGTGGTTGGCTATCCTGATATGGTGTTATTTCACTGTCTTGTCAAGGATATTGCATTTTGTGCCAGTCATTAATTATTTGTTGACTCAGAAAAGAAGAGGGATGGATTTTAGTATCCATGCACTTGTGTGATGTGAGATCTGGTCTTAATCGGGCTTAGAAAATACTTCAGTCTTGAGTCTTCAGGGAAGTTAACTGACTTAATGGTGTGTGAAGCAGGCTAGAAAGCAGAAGGAGAGGTTCAGTATATTTGCCTTTCACTTTCAAAAGCTGTTGTTTTTGTCTTGATGTATGATACAAAAGAATCGATATACCTTTCTCTTCATCTTTTAGTCTCTCTTCCTCACACATAAACATATAAACAGATGTGGATACCCACATATGTACAAAAAGGACGGGAAAAAGTTTCTGAAATGATTAAACAATTGATTCGTCCCAGCAAAATAACTATTTCAAAGTAATGTCTCTCCTTTTACTCGCAAAGTCCACATGGGACCTAGAAACATTCCCAATGAAATGCCGCTGGAACCAAAATGCTTCCTTTAGAGCTTTTGTTCATCAGATATCTCTTTCAAATGAACTATTTCATTAAAAGCTTTACATGAATAATATTCAGCATGTTTTTAATGCTCATTTAGACTTTGAGTTTTGTCTCACCATCTATTATTATTAGTTATGACTTCCTTATGAGTAAAGTGTATTGACTTGAAATGTACTTAGAGGCTCTGTTTTCCCTTATGAGAGAGTAGAAAGCATTTCTCTGGGATTAGAATATTTGAAAATGAATAGTAGAGACATTACTTTGCAAAAGTTATCAGCTAGGAGTAGGAAGCCTTTATTGATAATTTAATTTCCTCATATACTAATTTCCTCTAAAAAGGTCATTCCACAGCCAGATCCACTCAAATGGGAGCACTTCACTCTGAGCTCCGTGAATTCCACCATTTCAAAAGAGGTCAATGACGATAAAGGCTTTGGTTCCCTTGTTGCTATTTAATCTCTATACAGATTTATTTTGCCTAGTTTGTCTAATTCTATTAATTTTGCCCTACCCTTGTGTTCAGCTGTATCTGTATGTGCTTCAAGTCTAGTCTGAAACTCTGGAAGTCCCAACCAGGGGTATCTATACTGAATCTCCCACTTGTGTCCAACAGTATCTCAAGTTTGGTGATAACAAACCACTTAAACTGCAAAACTACAAACTATCAAAAAAGGCTGACCACCTACAAAGAAGTCATGTAGCTGGATTAATGCAGAGACGAGGTATGGCCATGCACTGTGGAGTTCACAGTCTTGAGGGGTACAGTCAGGCAAAGAGTAAAATCAGGACTTTGAATTTTAGGAGAGCAAACTTCCAGCTATTCAAGGAGTTAGTCAACAGGATTCCTTGAAAAACTGCCCTCAGGGACAAGAGAGCAGAACAGAGTTTGCAGATCTTTAAGGACGTTTTCTATGGAGTGCAAGAACCCTCAGTTCCTAAGTGTAAGAAATCACGAAAGGAAGGTGAGAGACCGGCATGGCTGAGTTTAGACCTGCTAGTCAAACTAAAGGGCAAGATGGAAATGTACAGGCAGTGCAAGCAGGGACAGGTAACCTGGGAAGAGTATAGGGATGCTGCCCGGTTGTGTAGGGGTGGGGCCAGGAAGGCCATTGTGTAGTTGGAGCTGAACTTGGCAAGGGATGTAAAGAATAAGACCTTCCATAGGTATGTCCTCCAGAAAAAGAAGGTTAAAGAAAGCGTGTCCCCACTGACTGGAAAGCTTGAGAAGTGGGCCTATGTGAATCTCATGGGGTTCAACAAGGCCAAGTGCAAGGTCTTGCACCTGGGTCAAGGCAACTCCCAGTATCAATAGGCTGGGGCTGTGAAAAGATTGAGAGCAGCCCTGAAAGGGACTTGAGGACACGGATGCACTGTGACAAGCAGGTCAACGAAGGTGACTCCCCCACTCTACTCCACTCTACTGAGGCTCCACCTTTAGCCCCGCATCCAGCTCTGGAGGCCTCAGCATAGGAAAAATATGGATCTGTTGAAGCAGTTCTGAAGCAGAGATACAAAGATGATCCAAGGACTGGAGCACCGCCCATACAAGGACAGGCTGAAAAAGTTGAGGTTGTTCAGGCTGGAGAAGAGAGGGCTCCAAAGAGCCCTTATTGTTGCCTTTCAGTACTTAAAGGGGGCTTTTAAGAAAGTTGGGAACAAATATTTTAGCAGGGCCTGCTGCAACAGGGCAATGGGTAATGGTTTTAAGCTAAAAGAGGGTAGAGTCAGGATTGATATAAAGAACAACTTATTTTACGGTGAGGGTGGTGAAACATTCAAGGTCATATTGGATGAGGCTCTAAGCAACCTGATTGAGTTGACGATGCTCATTGTAGGAGCTTGGATTAGATGGCTTTTAAGGACAAACCATTCTATGTTTCTATAAATCTACAACCTGTGTTCTAAACACTTTCTTCACTTGATTCATATTATTCACCCTCATATACTCCCTTATGAACAGCGAAGTAACAACCCCATAAGAAATTAATGACGAAGGAGAGATTTCTTTGCTGAATTCTGGCTGAACGAATGAAAATTCTTCACTGGCTTATGCAGGAACTCAGCTGACGCCATACTCTTCTCCAAAGTATTCTCAACATGAAGCAAACTGAATTAATGACAGTTTACAGCTGCATAATTAAAGAATATATGAGTTAGCAAGAAAAGAAAATTAAATTTTTAAGTTCTTTGTGTTGCCATCCTTCAAAATGTGTATGTTTTAGAAGGTTTACTTGCCAGTTGCTATCATGGTTCCATGCCATTAGAACACTTCAGATATTCCCCAACATTGCATCTTCCAGTTTAATTTAATCCAAAGGAAACCTAGCACACATGCTGTAACATCAGTCACAGGACTAGACAATTTCCTGGGGTTGAATATACCAACTCTGAGATTTGATTCCAAATTGCATTTTTAAACTGAAGTAAAATGGTGGTATAGATGCACCCATAATGTGCCCAGCTGGCTTGTACCACACAGAGATTAACCATTCCAGCCCTGTAAAACCTTGACTTGTTATACAAAATAGGTAATGCTGCTGTTGTGGCATATGAACAGTAGCACCTCAGCGTATCTCTACATGAAAGCTTATTTTATTATCACTTAAGGAAGTTATTACCCCTTTATGAGTGCTTACATGCTGCTTTACAAATATGTCACCACAGTTGCATTATAAAAGCAACATTATTTTTGCCAGTGGCATTTTATGAATCAAGGAAAGTAGTTTGAAAGTAACTTTAAAAAATGCCTTTGCATTTTTTTACTCTGAAGGAGTAGAAAGTTAGATTTTTTTAATAAAGTTTTCTCTCCTAAATATCACATGCTATACATAATTCATTAAAATACAATATGTATATTAAATACCTTTGATTTAATTGTACAGACAAGGAAGTTGCAGAACATCTTTCTTAGATCAGTATTTAATATGGACTAAATTAAAACTTATTATTTATACTACTTGTGGGTTAATGCTTAGACCCTGCTGGAGGTATCTTCAACATCCCTGTTAAGTTAAGTGACTGTAGTCTAATGCCTACATTTTCCAGTGAAAAAAATGTAAAAAAGATTTTATCTGCAAACAGAAGAACTAGTAATCAAATAAAGAAGGATTACAACTATCTTTTCAACAAAAGACACTTTGAGAGTGATATTTTATGGATCTTTCTTTAAGTACTCACTCAGTTATAATTTTAGAAATAACAGAACAACATTTTCTTTACCTGACTTTTCAAGAACTTCCAGAAGATTAAAAAGTTAATGTTGTCATTCTACCATGATAGACATAGTTTTGAGTAGTATTTTTATGGGTTATGTTTTGGTTTTAGTTCTCTTTTCTTTGGGTTGTTTGTTTCTTTTTTTGGGGGGGAGGGGTTGGGTAAAGGAAAAACCTCCTGCCTCATAAATTAGAGGTGATTTACTAAAATTGCTTCATAATTTATAATGCGAAACCCACAATACAAATTACACTGGATTTAGTAATAGCTTAGATTTCCTATGAAATTTAGAAAGTGGTAAATGACGTGATTGTCTATACATAACATCTTTGTTTGGAAGGAGTAAAGTGGTTTTAGAAAGTATAGGATAAAATACCATTTATAGAATAGACAAATACTCATCCTTATGCATAAAACAACAGAATGGTGATGAAGCTATTGTGAACTCCTCAAATCTGTTATGATTTTATGACCGGTCACTGACTTTCCACTTAGTTTACCAGAAGTTCAGATAAGTAACACTGTAAAAAAATTTTCTAAAGGTCTGGATAAATATTAATTTTTAAAATATATGGTCATTTTTAAAAGACCATAATGTATTCACTGCATTTGATTTTGCAGTTTGTGTTTTGTCAAGTGCTGGGAAATCCTATAAAGATCCAAATGTATCTCTGCATAAAAATACAAGTAACAATCCAACAGGTAAACTTAATATTGGAAACTGGTATACAAAAGAATTCAAAATGTTGTTCAAATTTAATTATTACATTCAATTAATAAACAAAGCAATGCTGAATAACATCTTTCAAACTGTAAAAATACTCAGATCTAGCCAATTTCTACCACCAAAATCATAATTATGTCAGACACTTCTTTGCATATACATTTATAACAGTAATTTCTCAGGTAATGTAGTGTGACTCTTTGTATAAATGTTTTCATCCTTATAAAACCCACGTAATTTAGGAATGAAAAATACTGTGTATTTATGTAAGGCAGTGATTTCAGTGAATTATTAATGTTTATGCATCATGTTTTAACAAGTTCGAGTACCAAGGTTAATCATTTAGAATTTTACTCTAAATTCTCAAAGCAGGCTCTGGCAGTCTAAGTCTTTTTGCATCTTACAATTAAAACTAAAGTGAAATGTCCTCTCTCTCATTAGATGATGAGAATTTGTATAAACTTGGGTGAAGTTTGATCTTCTCCCTTCTTTCGTCTCCATCTTTTATGATTAAATCCAGATCAGCTTGGGAGGAACTGAGATATCCTTTTTGACATTAGGAAGGCCAGCGTACAGGCACTTACTAATTATAAATCACCCATTACTTGATTTTGAGGAAAGCCTTAGCTTCTCTTTACTTCTTTGAAAATGTTCTTATTAAGACCTTAATGTGGCTGTGAGCAAAATATATTTAATAGTCCCATAAGGACATTTCTTTGCATCTTCACAGAAAGACCAACCCATTTATTTACAGTGAACTCCATGCTGCAGTAGTTTAGCTCCTGTCAGAACTGCATGTGAAAATTGGGATGTGGCTGTTCAGAGGTGCAAAGCTTTGAAAATGGGTTAGATTCAGTCAGCTAGTGTTTGATAACCTGAAAGCAATGATGATACAGAAATTTTTCAAAGCAAAAGTGCATATGTTAATGCCATTCCAGATATCCTTAGGGTTGTGTAGTTAATTGCATAGCTTTTTTAGAACACTACTTACTCTTCTAATCAATATCCAATTAGCAATTGCCATAGCAACTGTAAAATATAGGATGTCCTGGTATGTAAGGTATGTTAACTTCTAAGATACAAAACACCAGTGG
Source organism: Neomorphus geoffroyi (assembly GCA_033558235.1). NCBI lineage: Eukaryota > Metazoa > Chordata > Aves > Cuculiformes > Neomorphidae > Neomorphus > Neomorphus geoffroyi. The sequence continues at coordinate 13,205,550 of JAUMJM010000008.1, forward strand.
GAAATACAAAGATGTCAGAGGAAAATCTGTAACTCTTCCCTCAATGTTTCAAGGGGAAGGAATTGATATAGTTGTTCAGTGCTCTATTTGGGGAAATAAAAATATTACTGCTCTATTTTATACTCATGTTCCCTTCCTGAAATGATGATCAGAACACTGTTTTTAATTTATTTGCGGGGGTTTACATCCACAAATGAATGCATACAGAGGTTAAAGTCATAGCTCAAGACAACAAAAGGTTGATCTGAAGAACTACAGATGATCAACCCTGGGAGGCTGACAGAACATGTCTTTTCACAATCCATGTTCATCGAAATAAAGTCATTTCCCTTTTCCAAGCACAAATCGTACTTGACCAGCATAGTCACCTTCTGATATTGGCTTAAGTAGAAGAGAACAGACCAGTGGAAATTTTTTGTCCCTGGGAGGACAGCACAACACTTAAAGAGGTTACTCGGGAGGTCTTTGCGTCCCTACCTTTGGAATTATTCATAATGTACCTGGATAAATCCATGTTGACCCAATCCAGGATCAGTGGTAGTTCTACTCTTGGTGGTAGACTGGAGACTTTTGATGTAACTTTCAACTAGTATTTCTTTAATATTATGAATCTGCAAAATATGTTAAGTGTTTCTTTCTTTAATTAGAAGAAAACTTTTAAATTCTTGTGATAAAGAAAGGGGAGGTTTATTTGAGTAAAAACTGGCCTTAGTGATGTGTTAGAATCTGCTTGTGTAAAATGTCCATGGAAAAAGAACCCTTTCATAGTATTATTCCATACCTTTCAGGCAAGCAACTGCCCTGACAGGAACCTCAAAATGCTCAGTTACACATTATAGCACCAAGACATTTCTATTTTAGAAAATTTTAAACATTTTTCTTCTTATACTCAATTTTTTTACTTTCAGTAACCATTCTCCTTCAGGGATTGTCCTCTTTCAATTGTTATAAATCACAAAATAAGTATCCTTTGTTGTCACGTTAACTAAACAGTTATGGATTTATGACCAAGCTGCATATGATTTATTTAAACCGGTAGCTGTGATGTTGAATGCCTTTTAAACATTTTTGTGTGTGTGTCAGGCAGCTTATTTAGCTATTTCTAAAAATATTTTGAAAGCTCCATATTAATCCACAACCAAGCAAATTTTAAGGAAAACATACAAAGAGATAGAAAGTTCATATTGCAGCTTATGAAGATTACTTTGAGATTTTGGTTATGTAGCTTGTCTTAGTGATGTTCTGCCCAGAGTACTGCAGGATGGGGGCTAACTTCACTTTCTTATCTGCAGCTTAACCCTGTCAACAAGATTTACCTATTTTAAACAAAAGATCTGTACATTCTAAGGCATGGTGTTTAATCAGCTTGGTAATCTGAAGCTCTCAAACAAATAGTGCTTGGAAGAAATCTTTTAAAGCTCTCGTTATAGGCTTTTCTAAGAGACAGTACGCAATAGCAAGCTCTTTTTTTTAATGAAACATATACCCTCTTTACATGTATACATGAGAAGAGATACCTACTATTTTTTCCCCTCCTACAACAGTTTTATGCTAATCTTGGCATGATAGAAAATTCTTAATATTAATGGAGATTAAAAACTAGTAGAACACAAAAGGAAATGTCTGATTGCATTTTCTTTAAGAAAGGGAAAAAAACATATTAGAAAACAAAATACCTTTAAATGGTGAGAAAAGTGAACTTCAATCTTTGTACCCTTAATTGCTCAGAGATCAAAAATTTTGGGGAGGGGTGAAGGATTGCAGGTTACATGGAGGACGCATGCAAAGTTGCTTACGCTGAACTTTATTTTGACTGAGTTAGAATTGCTTCTAAAGTATTATTTCTGAACAGTTCTTGTATCTATGTAAGTGGGATTGGACACAGATGATCTAAATCTATCAAAGCCTGTCTTCTTTGGGGTCAATCCAAAGACGTTGTAGCAATCCGAGCTTTCTGATCCTTTCAAAGTAGTTCACATTTGCCTCACTTTATTACTTTTGTGTATTTGCTATTTGTTTAGACTACTGGTAGTATCTTACTTACAGTAAAAGGTTGCAATTTTCAAAAGTCTTTTAAAAAATTCCTATACAGTATGTCTTCTCATGTTGTTTTGGACTATAATTTGGATTCTCTTCACTACAGTTTCTATTCTTTCTATTTTTCCATTTGTATTTTCATTTTCCACTTCTTGACAAACTTGTTATTTTGAATTATAAGAGAATGGACAATCTCAAATATAACAAATAAAGATTTTTTTATGCACATCTTAACATTCTTAATTGATTTGCGTAACTGATATTGAGGAATATAAAGATGCAAAGTTTTAGTTAACCCAATGTGGACTTCCAGACACTGCATATTTTTACAGATTTTACAGACAGATAAAAATCAGAAATTTTTCGTATATTGAAATATATTTAAAGAGTTCATATTTAAGGAAATAACTGTGTATTTGTCAGAAACCCAGTGAGGATTATTTAAACATCTTATGTATTTTGCATTAGAATCTACATTCTTGCAGACATATAGAATTTTCCTTTTCAGATTTGTCATAATAAACATCTGAAGTAGAAATTTAGACAAAAACAAAACAATAAACCTTCACCAATTCATCTTTTTTTTGGTTGCAGTTTGGGGGCTTTTTGGTTTGATTCTTTTAAATTTTTTTTTTTTAACTTAAGATGTTTTGCACTTTTGTGTTTTATATGTTTTACAGGAAAGAATCTAGATAAGTTCTTATTCAAGTGTTTTGACCTATAAAGTCCTTAAATTTTGACCTTCAGGTACTAGAGCCTAGAGAATTCCTGCTAGCAAGCTCTTTCTTCTTTATTCTTTTAATTATGAATGTTTGTGAGTTAAATCTCACCATTTTCTCATGTATAACTGCATAATTTTTACTGAAGTTGTAGTTCTAGACTCAATAAACTTTCTTTACTTAAGTAAACTGAAGATTTGTCTACTCATGAACCAATTAGCCCTTTCCTGCTTTCCCAGCTCTTTTCTATGTATGTGAATGTTATTCTTATCTGCTTTCATTTCTACAAGCCAGATACTCTGCAGGTTTGGGAAGACTCATGCTTTGCTTTTACCTGTTACCTAAACTGACTTTTTGGAACACAATGTTGAAATTGAATGCAGATCTCGAGGTGCAAAATCTTCATTTTCTTCATTAGTCTGAGTTAACTAACAAAAGATTATCTAGAGTTAGTTGAAGATGAACTACAAAGACCTGTTGAAGATGAACTATGTAAGAGACTCTGAAAAGCTGTGTAGTTCCACACTTATGTCAAGTCTGACTGATACTTCTCTAAAGACTTCAAAACTTTAATGATAAAAAGAAAATGCATTCTCAGTCTATCCCACTAATTCACTATCTTAGCATTAGCAGGTTAGTCCCAAAGTCCAGCTTTAATTCCCTCCCTTTATCTGATACATGACTCCTTGATTTTTTCTGATGGATTTCTGTATATATTTGAAAGGTACTGTAATCTTTCCCCTCTGCTTCTATCAGTCTTTTTTTTAGGACTGATCATATATGTGTTAGGTAGACCTCTGATCCTCACTGTTAATCTCTGGTCTCTTCCGTATCAATCACACTCTTGCTGAGTGATAACACCTCAAACCAGAGAGAGTAATCTGGTCAATGTCCACAATTACTGAAAATTATTTTACATCTTGTAACCCATTCTCTGTTTAATGCATCACGAAATAGTATTTGGTGTTTTTCAGAGGAGCAGGACACAGATTCATAGCTGTCTCATGATCAGCTATAATTTCTAGGTTCTCTCCTATAGCTCGAAACCATCTGTTTCCCTTGCAAGTTAGTAACTTATTCGTTCTGCTTAAGTTAGCAGCTTGCACTTGTCCTTCCCGGGTAGTTCTCTGGGATTCCCTCACCCCAGATAACACTTCAACTTGTCAAAGTTATTTAGAATTTTAATCTTTTTTAGAGTAATTGTAACTGTTAACTTCTCAGTTTGGTAGAATTTGCACGTTCAGTAAATGTAATATTTATTCTGTAGTTCATAACATTAAGAAACCACTGCTTGACCCAGAACAGAACCCATGCAGGATGCTTTTCAATATAGTTTTTGTAATTAAACTAATCTGTATTTCCTGAATCTCTACCTATTCCCCAAACTCTTCAAAGACAGTCATAGTTTCCCTTCCTTAATCATCCTACATCTCTTCTCATCTACATGAAATCATCTTTGCCTATTCGCAAACACTTAAAAAAACAAAGAAAAAGAAAGAAGTTGCACTATGGTATTATTAAAGAAAAACTAACTGGAATATTGTGTAATCTGTTCAAAAAAGTATTTTCATGTTCTATGATTTCTTTTTCACATCTACACATTTTCTTGTCTAGGTTATCTCTCGATGTGTTGATTCTTAAACAGTCAAAAGACAATGATGTATTCAACATAAAGAAAAGCTTTGCTACTTCTAACACAGAAGAATTAAATATGTATCTTCCTCATTAAACCACTCAGGCTGTTTTTGTTGTTCACATATCAGCAGTGTTTGCACCCTGCAGCCAGTCATTGGGTAGAATGGTTAATATGGTTTGTGTTTTCCGTTATTTTATTTGACCTTTTCTTCAGGAGGGAAAGTTGCGTATGTATTATTTTATTGGATAAGATTTGTTGCTTTAATATCATGGACATTTTATATTGAGTGTTTATATTAATAAGAATAAAAAAAATATTTGTTACCTTCAAGTAGAAGACATGGAGGTTTTCTGAGTTTTTGGTTTCTGTGACCATGTACATTCAGTAGTCTGAACTGAGTTCAAGGGAGTGCATTTTCTCCTCATTCTCTCTGGTGGTAAACATCCACATTTTGTCAGGAAAACAACTCTTGTTTTGAAATTTTAATTAGCTTTCTCCCAGAACACCAAACACTTGAAGGAGAGTACCAGTCACAGGAGTGGTTTCCTTAGCTTATAGAAATTCTGCCGATGACTTCTCCAGTTTCTGAAACAAGTGGCATTTCCTAAAGATATCTAGTATGGAGGAGGAGTGAGATGAAACCTAGTGGCAGAAAACCAATTCCTCTTAATGTTACCAGTTCCAGCAGGAACTTGTATCATTCTGGTATACATACCTGAACCACTGCCACCTCTTTCAGGTAGGCAATATCTTATGGTTAAAAATGTCAAGTGTTACAGAGACATCTGGCAATATAAGAATCGATGTCCGCTCTCTATTTATGAACAGTAGGTGATCATCCATCAGTTGTACCTATGGTCTGTCCTTATTACAGATAACTAAACACTTTTGAGTAGATTTAAGCGAAAAAAATGAGACGTCACGAAATGTAGGCTTATTCAGACAGATAATTAGGTTACCTGTCGTACACACGACTAACACATTCATGTAGGAGATTGATTTTGTGCAGTTGTGAGCTACTCATGTACTTTTGCTCTTCTACTTTTATATATATTTTTTTATATATATTTTTCTTTTTATATATATTTTATATTCTATAACTATTAATACACCTCCCCTCCAATTATTTTCTCCTCCAGAAGACTTAAAGAATGACACTTACCCCATTTACTGACAAACAGAATAAATGAGTTCATACTGGGCTGCTACAACTGAACTGCCGACCCGACCTAATTAATTTAAAGCTAACTTTGTCATCTCATATCTCCAAAGTAGATATATTGTCAAGAGACCTGTGAAGTTATTGAAATATGAACCATGATGGAAAAAGGCCCTGGGTCACTTGATCATTGAGTCACCAATGCAGGGAGAAGATGGCTGTTGAGAAATGTACATCCCAACGATAGAGTGGAATTAAGAGCTTGGAACTGTAGAGAGTCATAGAAGTGTTAGAAGCGAACCAAAGATATACAGTTCATGTTTCTTCATTTCTAAAAAGTACTGGATAGAAAACGTTTGAGTTCTTAATTAGCAGTCAACAACAAAATTGTGATACAGAGACCGAGAAGTATAGGAACAGGATAGACTGCAAAACTTTCAAATATTGAGGTCCTAGCTGAAACTCTATTTAATGTAGCCTAATATATTTGTGTATTTTGAAATTTTACTGTACCCCATATGCACCAATTTATTACATTTTTTCTGCAATGATAATCTTTCAACAGCCTTTCAATTATAGCCAAGTACAAAATTTTTCGCATAATTTTAGGTGAGAAACTTAAATCATGCGACTAGACTATCCTGTTTATAAAAATATAGATAGTAATATTGAAACTTTTTTCAAAAATTTTTGAAATAGTAATATTTTTGAAATTTTAATCATACACATGCGTAAATATCAACCTTTTTTTAAAACATTCTCAGTGGGATCATGGTAAATATTTATTAAAAATGTAATATATTTCCTTTCATTTTTAGAAGTAAATAGGTTTGTGGTTTGGAGAAATTTAGCTAATGATTTTTAAAGCAAAACTTCTGCCAGCTTTTGCATTGCTAAACTATGCAATGGGAGGTTAAAACTGGTATACATTTAAGCTTTGGGGTTGAAACTTTGATCCTTCATATGAAGTTGAAATACATAAATTTTGAAAATTTAATTAACAGCTCATTTTTTTGTAGAGAGAGAATTTAACTTAAAACAGGATAATTCTACAGAAATTTAAAATATATGGAGAGGACATAATTTAACTCATGAATCTATTTCCTTTACTGCTTTGATTCTATCCTTTCAGAAAAGTGACAGGTTTGAATAAACCTTCCAGGAACTGAATTTATGATTCTTATAACACCAAGTTTCCTGCCACTGTGTTTTTAGCTGAAAGTTCAGAACAGATCTCTCTGATCTTTCATTCAAAACACTTAATCCTCAGATATTTAATTACCTTATAGATAAATTAATCTTCAACATTAGAAGCCATCATAATAATTTTTCTAGGTGTACTCTTCCTTGTGTAACATGAGACTTGCTTTTTTTCTCAAATAAGTGGTAAAGGGTCCTACCAAGAAGATCAATAATTATACAGAAAACATCTGTGTTCTTTCTAGGGGACAGATACATTAATGATTAATCTGCACCCTAGTGGACTGTTTTGAAGTGGTATAAACTGAGTTTGCATTTTCACATATTTGTGAAAGCCTTTTTCTATGCTATGTTCTTTATCCAGAAGAATATATACAGAGAGAGATTTGCTGTTTCTCTTATTCAGAATATCTAGAATCATTTAAACAAGTCAAACTTGCATTTTCCCTCCTTCTTGTTCTTCAGTTTTCTGTAGAAAATCATAATCTGTGTTTATGATCTTAATACAGTATTCAAAACATGACAATTAATTCTCCCAGCAGTTTCATTGTTGTCTAATTTTTATTTGAAGTTAACTTACCTTTAAACTTTTCTTTTACATTATTCAGACAAACATTACCTTTTAACATCCTAAACTACTTGTAAAGGTACATGGGCTTACAGATTACTTTTGAAGTATCTCAGTTTGCTGAATGGTCAGGTCAGCAAGATTTACAGATTAATTTTATAACTGTTCCTGTTCTTGAAAAAATCAGATTTCATTCACCTCTTTGTTTTTAATTTTGACTTTTATGGTAGTAAAGGAGACTCTTAGCAGTATACAAAAATTAGGTATTAACTACTTGTGAATTCAAAATGAAATGCTAACTCTTCAGGTTTGAGGTAGTGCTTTGAAATGTGACTGTTAACATTTTAGGCTCTGACTGATGTTATGTTGGGACATGAATTTAATAGGAAATGTGGGATTTTTGTCACACAGTTATTTTCAGATCATAGTGAATTACAACCAGAAGTTGAATATGAAACTGCACTGCAACAATAAAAGCAAACTTTTGTCCATAGGTATCATTTATTTGTACTTTTCATAATATTTCCATCAAACACTGTTTTGGCAAGTACCCTCCAGACTGGAAGATTATTAAGGGACTAATACTTTAAAAGTAGGTAAAAATCACTTGTAATACCATTAACTATTAATTTCTTCTTGGCTAAACTGATGATCCTTTGACACACAGAATAGCTAATACGTATCTAACAGTTAAGTACAATATATTATAGTTTAAATACATCAAATGCTGTATTTCTGGGTATAGGAACCAGAAACACAGAAACAGAGATCAAAATTGCTTCTGGTGGATATACCCTAAACTAGCTTAAGAGAACTCAGTTGCTTAAAATAGTACTGAAGTTCAGCCTCAACAGATCAGTCTGTCCTGGTATTTCCCACTTGCCAATATACATGTGGTAATATTTCCTTTATGAAGGCTAGTTTTGAAGAGAGGTGAAGTTTGTTGTTTCTTAGAGGGGAGCCCTTCACCGGGCCCATCTATGCAGCAATCTCCCTGTTAAATGTAGCACACTGAACTGGCCAAACATTTCTCACAGTTCTTTCTTGAGATGGTCACTTAAAGGTCATATTAGAGCTCAGTCAACCAGACCTATGGAGACAATGGTAAAACTCGCAAGTCAACCCCTCTTTCCAGATTTACTGAGCTTCTAGTTGGAGTATATTAGAGCAAATGCCCCAGCATTATCTCCTTTCCAGCACATTAAGAAATTTGTCTAAATTAAGGTTTGTTGTATTTTTAAGCTTCTTTTCTGCTCCAAATGTGAAGGCCCCTGCTTTTGCCCACACTCACTTAAAACTCCAGAACATTTGCTATCCAGAGAGGCCTCTGCTACTATTTGCTGCCTGTTTGCGTAGAATGTGAAATATTCATGAATGGGCAAGATGAAGTACCACATGTTTCAAATGGGGATTTCATAGTTGTGCGCTCCTGGCTTGTGAAGTGATAATCAGGTATTTACAAATATAGCTTGTTTCTTTATAAATAAGCAGCCATGTGGGCACCTCAGTGGTAGTGGCTGTTCCTTGTCCACTCTGCTGCTTAACTACCATGCTCCATTGAAGCCCTGAGGAGACACTTGTCTTTGCAGGAAGACTCGTGTTCTGATAAAACTCGATGTTGAGGCTCCCACAACATTTCTTTTCAGCAGATCACAGCCTATGCAAGGAAGGATGGGAAGAATATTACACTGGCTAGAATGTCCTTCCACAACCTTTAATAGGCCCTTCCAATCCACATCATTCTATGATTCTGTGAGTCTATGATAATATTAAATATCATATATTGTCTTACAAGACAAAGATTTTCAGAGCAAGGTCACAGAAATCTTCTCAATTTGCTATTTTAAGTATTTCTTCATGTTCAAAATGTATTCAAAAATTTAATGCTGAAGCAGATCTTAACCATAGCAAGAAAAGGAATCCACGCAGACTCCTGCGTGTAGAACGTGGGATAAGATAACACATTAATTTGCAGTGTACAAGTTCATTAAAATGCATTTTATAATGTAATCCACACTTTAAAATGTACACATATTTCACAAGGGATGTTTTTTCTGCTGCAAATTTGGTCTCCTTTACGGCTTAATAACTTTGTGGAAGGATTAACAGAATCAAAGAATCATAAGGTTGGAAGAGACCTCTGGCATCATTGAGTCCAACCATACCTGTCTCTCTACTAAACCATGACCCAAGCGCATTATGACTTTTTGCTTCTGATGGTGTTTTCTTAACTTTTTATATACTTGATGTATTTATCAAGAAAATGGTAAAGTCTATATGCCTAAGTATCACTTTAATGAACCACACTAGTGAAGTGTAACATATTGACTCTGCTGAAGCTTTTTCTCCTTTGTTCAATTCCCTTTCAGTCAATATAACAAATTTTCTACCAAGATAATCTTCACAGAATCTTTGTGCAATCTCAACATCAATAATCTGCCTTTTGTGGTTTATAGATAGACACATGTTTTTTTCTGCAGGTCCTTTAATTATACAGCTCTTTGCAGCAGGATGCTCAGCTGGACCCCTTGCAGGTTTTTCACAAAAAATTCTTTCTAAACTGGTAAATGTTCTGGCTGATGACCTAGTGTTTGTGTTGTGAACATAAGCTAGTCTTGAAAATGTCAGCTGGTACAAAGACTGAAAAATTTCTCAATTCTGTCGCAATCAGAGGGTGGGGCACTCAGTCACATTTTCCTCCAATGCAGTAGACAAAACATTTCAATTAACACAAACTTAACCGCCTCTTGTGAAGGCTGATCACATTTTTTTGAGCAACTTTTTTAATGTTAGGTAACACTTGAGGCCTCCCAATCTTTTTTTTTCAAAAGCCAGCTTAGCCAATTGGCCATTTTCCTTACTGTATTATCTGTCTCAAGATTGTCCAGTTCTTGTATTTTTGCTCTTGACCCTTGCTTCTACAGCACTTTTTTTCTGACAATTTACGTCCCTTAATGAGGTTCGAGTAGCTTCTGTGGTCTCTCCTCCACACCTGTGGTCTCTCCTCCACATATGTGTTTCCAACTTTCTCTCTGTTTGACCACTTTTCTCTCACTAAAGCTCACTGCAGTTCCAAAAGCACTATCCAACAGCCAGATAGTACTGGTTTTGAAGTGGCAATATGATTTTATATTTACTTAGCAATTTTTTTTTTTTTAAAGAACACCATTGAACTCTCTGTGTTGTTTTTGTAACTACACCTGCTGCTTCTAAAGTTAGCTAAGCACATTGTCTCCTGCTGCAACACACCTTGGGAAAAGAATTCATTAAATTTATTTTTATTTGAAAAATTCAGCGTATGCTGGTATTCCCTTAATTACCTGTACTTCTATTAGATGTTCTAATTTCTTAGTACTCGACTGCAGAATGGGTCATCTGCATTGTTTCTATATGATAACATTGACAAGGAAATATCAGCAGAAAGCATGTATGTCATTATGATGTGCAACAAGTCTTTCCTCGATCTCGGCTGTCTACTTAGTATGCTGAGGTTAGAAAAAGAAATCTCCTCATGCCCCCCAAAGTCTTAATGTGTCATTGTTGGATCTCATGGGAATAGATGTCAACACTGTACAAATATAGAAAAAATTAGAACTCTTTTAAGGCTACTTTGTTCCTCCAGTTGCTAAATGAAATCTACTGGCAGCGTCCTTACGGGTTGTTCTTCTGATAACAACAGGGAACAACTTTAATCTAAAATAGAAGTGACATCCTTTTATTATACACTTGCGTTTCCCAAATGTTGAGTATCTGAAAGCATGTCTAAGAATTACATCAATTAGATGTTTACACAGCAAATGAGAACAGCCATAGCTATATCAGGTTGTCTAATTTGAAGCATATACAACATATGCTTTACAGCACACTGGGAGGGTTTGGACAAAATATCCTCTGCAACAGATTACTCCAGAGTTCCCCAATATGAGTTTTCTTGTCGGAAGATATTTTGCTCACTACAAGCACTAGAAAACTGAAATAGATGTTCTCCTAATCTGATCTGAGGCATTGCCTAGGTTTGTGTAACTTTTTTTTTCCCTAGCTCTTTGAGATTTTTTCCAAAAGTGCAGGTGGCCTAACCATTCATTTTAGAAGAACACAGATTGCTGCTCCTTAAAGCCTGTTCACTCAATGAGACTAAATACATATCTACATGAGATGAGTGATATTGAGTCAGAAAAATCCCTGAAGGACCAAAAGACCAAAATAAACACATTTTTGAGTCACTGACATCTGGTACTTAAGATGAAATAGAAATATTTAAAAAAATGTTAAAAGCTGCTTGTTACAAAAGTTTGATTCAAATAATTATATATTAGAACCTACCAGTATCATTAACATAGTAATACAGCCCAGAACTTTCACTGGAACATTCAATTTGGCAAACAAAAATATTCTTAAAATAAGGTTTCATTAAACTACACTTTAAATATGATTAATCATTTGGAAATAGCTTGTATATGTAACATAAGGAAGGTTTATTTGAGCTGCACAAGAGAGCACAGAGAATATGTTAAACAGCTGATGTTCAAATTAAAAATATAGTATATAATTAGATATCTGGTATTACACCCAGTGTTTTCACAAGGCATGGATATACTACTTCAAAACACAATGAACATAAGAGCATTTAAAAGAATTATTTATCATACTATTAACTCTTCTATCATAGTAATCTATCTTAAACTAACAAAGAGTGAATTCATTACAGTGAATGAACCTTTATTTTGACAGTGCATGAGCCAACACAGGTTGGCACTAAACTTGTAGTGGATACCCATAGACTCTTGTTGTGGTACCAAAAATTTTATAGATTCTGCATGATGCAGTAAACAACTGATTTCCTCTACACACTAGTTGCCTTTATTTTTGTGTTAAGTCTTTAAATCCTGTTAGACAGTCACTTGCTACCAATCACTGAATGTTAGCTAATGCCAACTGCTGAATGTCATCAGTCTTTTCCGATCATTCATTTATGATATACTGAGAATAAGTAATTAAATGACAGCCTGACTGAAAAAGAACATGATTTGATAAAAAACGCAGTAATTATTTCAAATAATCCTTTAAACTATGTAGTTGTTTGAGAACAGAAGCTTCTAACATGTATTAGTCAATGAGTACTTGATATTAGTCCTTGGACATGGGCATGGAACTATTCAGAATCTACTGTGATTACAAATCAGAAAGTACTTATTTTCTACTGGATGTATTTTTTTAAATTTCTACTTTCTAGGCACGTTATAACTTAGGAGAACATTCCTTTTAGAGGTTTACTAGGGTTAAAAAAGAAATTAAATAAAAAAGTTCACCTTTCATGAAAATCCATGATATTGGCACGATGAAATACATAACTTTTAAAAAGATAAAAAAATAGCACACATTAGCATAGGCTGTTAAGGATTAGAGATTACTTCAGACTGTAAAACAATGGTGATGTCCACTTATGATATTAATGTCACAATTTGTTTTAAAGTTTTCTCCCTTTTTACTTTCCACCTTTTTCTTTTAATTAAAATCTATGAGGTTATTAAATATGCTGAAGTAGAGAAGGAGAATAAAAAGAGAAAGCACAGCACGAGCAGAGAAAGCAAGGGAATGAAAAAAGTGCACAAGGACCTTCTTCTGCTACAGGCTGTTTCTTGCAAAGTGCCAATTTGAATTTTCATTTACTTCAAATATGTCAAGGTTTCTTTCTTCAGTAAAGTTTTGAATAATGAACTTTCATGTTTTTCCAAGTATCTGAGAGAGGATTTATCAGTCTTAATATTTTGTGTTAACCTCTTCTTTTATACTTCACAAATATCTCCATATCCACCATGAGAAGAACATGCTGGTGACAGGAACATGAATGAGGCTTCATTACAGAATCATTATTACCTAGAGCAGGTATTACTGTCTCTGATCTGTATTTATAGCAGATTTACTGCTTTCAAATAATTGATCAATCTTTATACTTTGTACTTGAATTTTCTGGAAATTCAGAATATACTCAACAGATTGGTATACTTGAATCTTAATATTTAATGGCTGGAGAACTTTTGCCTTGTAGTAGAAATAAAGTTTCAAGTACCAGAATCCAAGCAAATCTATTATAATTGAATTAGTGTATTTCCTATAAACTGTCCACTGGTTTGAAGTCGGAACCTTTTTTATTGACTACAATGTGTGTAAGTTCAAGCCCATATATGAATCTGTTAAAGAAATTATAGAGTCTTAAGCAGCCAGTGGAAACAAGATTATTGAGATGTATATAGTAAGAAATCTCCTAATGATACCGCAGGTCATTTTTTGAGAGGTTGGGTAGGGTTTTTTGTTAGTCTACTACTGTCAGAAAAAATACAATCTTAAAGTTGAAAATACAAACAGAAGCTGTTTTGAACACCCATTCTTTTTGATGGGAACAGGGAAAAGGCCCATAATATCACAGTTTATAATGCCTGTCTTTAAGAAATACCTTCTCTTTAATGAATATTGAGTCTGAGACCATGGCTAGATGTTTTGCTTTTTGGGAAAAGGAGGAACCAACTATATAATCTCAGTTAAAGACATTAGCAACAGCCAGCCACAGATCTCAAAGCACTCTGGGGAAAAGAAGAAAAAGAAAAAAAAAAAAAAGCAAATATCCTATGCCCAGACTGCCTTATGAGGAATAAATATATAAGTGAGTTTCCCCATGTCATGAAAGAATAGAAATGCAGCTCTGTTATAGAAATGATCCCAGCACTTATAGCTCAGTGTCTTCATCTGTGCAGATCTCTTACAGATGCCCTTTGATAGCTCCAGCACAGCAAATTCTGGTAGACCTCAGTTGGAAGTTCTCCAGTTTATTTTATAAGGTTTTTTCGGTACTTTGGCCTTCCTTGATGCCAATAAAAATTCTGAGATGTACGTCTAGCATGTTGACCTGTCACAATCTTGGCATGCAGTACTTTCCAAAGCAGAATTTTTATGATAGACTCGGATTTATGTTGTTGAGACCAAAAATATAAAACACAGCCTAGAAAAGCCTCTGTCACTGAGCAATGTGCACAAACCGAGAAGCAGAATTGTAGAATGACCTGAGGTGGAAGGAACCCACAAGGATCATCAAACCCAACTCGTATCCCTGCACAGGACTACCCCAACATTCACACCATGTGTCTGAGAGCGTTGTCCAAATGCTTCTGGAATATTGCCAGGCTTGGTACCATGATTTCGTTGTTCCAGTGTTTCACCACCTTCTGGGTGAAGAACCTTTTCCTAATATCTAACTGAAACCTCTCCTGACACATCTTCCCAACATTTCCTCAGGTCCTATCATTGGTCACCAACAAGAAGAGATAAGCACTTGCTCTTCCCTTGTGAGGAAGCAGTAAATGGCTATGAGGACCCTCCTCAGTCTCCTCTTCTCCGCGCTGAACAGACCAAGTGACTTCAGCCTCTCCTTGTATGATTTCTCCTCTAGACCTTCACCAGCTTTGTGGCCTCCTCTGGTCACAGTCCAGTAGTTTGATGTCCTTTTCATACTGTGGCGCCCAAATCTTAACACAATATTCGAGGTGAGGTCTCATGCTGTGGACAGGTTTGATAACACTTACCACCTCTTCCTTTGTTTTTATTCATATATTTCCCTGAATCTAGGTGCTGGTGATTTTTTTCTGCTAGGGGCTTGCCTTGGGATAAGACATTTTTTCCAAAGAGGAAGTTTGGATAAAATACCTAGGTCTATCTGTGCTTAAGTAACACTAAAAATTCATGCAAATAAATTAGAGAAGATAATTATATTTGTGCCAGGGATTTGTCTTGTGCTGCTCTGAGATGGCAGCCAAATTAGTATTTAAGTTACCCATCTTCTAGAAGGAGTTTCTGCATTATGTTCAGAAAAGTCATGACTGGCAAATCAATTTGCAAAATTTATGTGTATGTGTTACATACACTCTGTTCAGATCTCTGAGGACTAAGCAGTACTTTCCTATAAACATTGATTGGTTGTTTATGTCACGGTGATTGCTGGCCTTCTAACCTAGGTCAAGGATATTTTTGTCTCAGAAAGTTCCTCTAAGTAGCAGGAGGAGTGAAAAAGATATATTTTGAATATGGTGAAAAAGGCAGGATTCACAGAAAAGGACAATTAATGTACTTTTTGTCACCTAGAAAATTAACAGGGAGAAGGAAGAACAAAATTCATAATTGTGTATGAAATATAGCATAGGCCTGTAAACTAACAGATGGTAAAAGAGCAACTAGGTGTTTATAGAGGAAAGTTGGGTGGAAAAGCAGTGAGATGGTTCAGTCAAAGAGAAAATAGAATGTAGAAACTAGAAAAGAAAAGTATGTTGGAGAGCAGTGCAAGGCTACCAGACAAGCAAGGTGGCACAGCCATTTAGATGCTGGGGCTTGCGAAGGCAGTAAAATCATGGTTTGTATTAAAGGTACAGAGAGAGAGGAAGGATAGACTTGAAGCCAGGTCCTAAAAGTCCTAACTTTGTGCTGTTAGCAATCATCCACAAATCAATATAAAAAGGACTGTCTCTTTTCTTTTTTTTTTGGAGAATTTATTCTCAGTCAGATTAGCCCAGTAAGAAGGTTCAACCAAGTGGTCAACCAAGGGTGTAGCTAAAGTTTGCATTAATCTAAAAAAAACCCTGCAAATAAAATGTCATGTGGAAATTCTTTCTTTGCTTGAAAAAAAAAGACAAATAAAATGAACAGTTAAACCCCTCACTTAAGCTATTTCTTTTAGAAAGTGACTTTAAAGCTTACTTAAACAAAATACTCAGACTGTCTCTCACAAGATTTCTAAGAAATTTGGTGTGTGCCTACCTTGAGCAAAGTAGCTCTATACAGTGACACTTTGTTCAGATGCTAGAAATCCCATAATTAAGATTGTAATTAAAAGCTTAATTCAACTCAGTGTCAATGCATTACAGTGTTTAATTACTTCATCGTGCACTTTTTTTCCCTTGTCTGCCTTATTTGGTGCTGAGGATGGTCATCACTGTGGATCTGACTGGAGATTTTTTGTCAAGAAAAATGTTGATCATAATACTCTGACTTATTTTTTACCAAAGCTACAAAATACAGATTGAAAGGAGATGTAGAAAACTTGCACTGCATCTAGAGCCAGAGTATGTCTGCCATGCCAGGCAACACCGGGTGAAGGCACCTAAATTAAAGTCTGTCAAAGTTAATATAGTGACATGGAAACTACAGAGCTAATAGCTTGGGCATCAACAGCATCGTGGGCCTCTACTTGGGCTAATTAGGGTTGCTCCCTAGAAGTAAAACTAAAACTAATTAGTTAAAGATCTTTGCTGACTGTATCTGTAGTTAGTTCATTCAGTGCCAACTCAGGTGTCACTGCATAACATTACTTTGCACAAGGTAAAAAGAAGCCAAATATTTAAGCAGTCTTTTGATAGGTTATTAGTAACTTCTGTAATCTCTAGTTTTCTGACAATATTATGTGAGCTTCAAGATTTAAAGAAACACTGAGACTTTGTGTTCAGAAATGCTGAAACTTCAATCTATTCAATTCCATCTAAGGCAATGTGAATTGAAAAATCAGATGTTTAATAGGCCAAAACTTAGTAAATGTTGTGATGCCTCTTAAACTTCTCTTACCTGTTGCAGAGAATATATTAATAATTTTTCATGTGCCATGGAGAAGACAAAGACTAAATTAATCTTTATATTCATAGAGTGGATTTGAGAATTTTTGTAGTAAACAGGGCACAAAATCACAAGATACTACTTATTTGGTGAGTGCTGCTCATCCTAGGCCTACAAAGGCAGAGGCAAAACATGTGATGATGTAATTAAAAAAAAATTATCATAATACATACAAGAGGGCTCAATAAAGAATACGTGGTCAGCCTTCTGTGTTTCTTAGCTTTTTTCTTAGTTTCTTAGTTTTTTTAACTTAAATACAATAATAATTTCTAATGATTAATAAGAGTATAAGTTAAAAGAGGTAGAAAATATAGTTACAAAGAAACAAAACTTATAAAATTATCAACAAATTTCCCAATTTTTTCATGAATGTCTTAGAATGAACTGTACTTAGTTGTGTTAATATTTGTAAGCCATAATCTGCTTAATGCTGACAGCTAAATGTAGTACTTCTAATCTAGAGAAAATAGCTTTTTATTGATTCATTGTTTTGTTTTCTTCAGTAAGTAGATGAACATAGGCACGAGTACATGTTCTTATAGCTTTCTGCCTCACAGCTTATATTAAGACAGCAGATTTCGAGCATAATAATGTCTGACAAAGGACTGCAATGTTTTTTTCAGAAATAGTTTATGGACCACAACATCCCTCAATGAACTGTATTGATTTTGTTACAAACAACTTTGCTATTACTTACGACATTTATTGTGGTAGAATTTTCACAGTTCTATCCAATTTTGCTAATTTTTCAGTTTTGTGCTAAATGAGTATTTTGTTGTAGGTTTTTCAGAATAACCGTGAAACTGTACACTCAACATATATTTTACATGATTATATATGAAATTATTAACTGAAAACCCTCAGTTTCCATCATTATTTTGATGTACTAGGGTGATAGTTTGTTTTACTGTGTTAGAAATTGTCAGAATCGTCTTTTTTCTAATTTTTTTTTTTTTAAATAGCCTTTTTTGGGGTCACAGAATATGTTTAAAAGGTATTTTTGTAAGTTAAGGTGATCACGGGGACTGGGAAAAATGTCTCCTTTTTTATCAAAAAAACAAATTTTGGGTAACATACTTTTAATCAGCTAGCTTTTTTGGATTTAGAGAAAAACTGACGAGTGACCAGCTAAAGGAGAATACTTCCCGCTAATCTGAAACCCAGAGTTTTCAGAGGGTCAGCTCGTCCCTAATTATAATGATGCAGTTAACACTACTCTAATTGAAAGGTTGTGTCAGCATTTCCATTATAAAGCCATGTTTTTCATGGGTTGTAGCTCAGCTGTAAAGATTCAATCTGGGCTGAAACATGTCAAAAGACCTCATCCTGCTTCATACAGAATGCCTTCACACTCCCAATTAAACTAGTGAGTTCTCCAGGCGCTATTTCAAACAAATAAGCACAGACTTTACGTGAATCATTTTACAACGCCATCGTATACAAAGGATAGGCATTCAAGTAAATAGTTTTGTACGGGCTCTCAAAATTTGCATTTTTTTCAGAACGCAAGCTCACCTGAAAAATATCCCCCAAAACAGATCATTTTAGTACTCTGTTCTAACACCTGCTCCAGGAAATACAACGTTCAGTAAAATACAAATGTATTAATTTACAGTGATTTAGATGTAATAGTTAATAATAAAAACAATTAATGCTGTATAAACAGAAACTTGTAAGATAATAACAGCTATGGTAATTTCCACATCCTTCAGAGCAAAAGATAAAGAATAAAAGAAATGGTTTGCTAAATGAAGGATGACTAAAACTGCAAGGGGAAATTACATTTAAGCTATAGAGAATATATTACACAAGGGAGTGTAAAATGAGTGATTAAAACCCATCTCACGATATCCACTTAAAAGCAGATAGAAAAAATCCTAAATCAAACCCACAAAAATCAAAAGAATAAATGTCAGTTCTATTGAGACCTGCATTTCCACTAAAAAATCCCCACAAACAACTAAATTTAATTCTAAGGAAAACCTGGCTACATGGCTGCAAAGAAGAGGATCAGGACAATAGTTTGTTGATATGTCAAAGCCTGCCCTGATTTGAAACTTTAAAAACCAAACAAATCACAGCAACATAGACTAATGAATGAAAGAATTTGTATTTTAAATATTTTGAAAGGTCAGAAATACAGTATGACATATAAAAGAAAAAACCTTAATTAAAGACCTCCATGCTTCTTCCATTGATGAGGTTGGGAAGCAAATTAATTACAGTGGGAGTAAGCGTGAGTGCAACACCGAGACTTAGATTTTGCCTGTGCACCTAAACCAGACTTGAGGCCTCGTGACCCCTGAAAGAGGCAAAGCTGGCTGCCCAGCACCTACATAGCATGGTGGGACATAATCCCTGAATGGCTTTGTGCAGCATAATCCTCCTCAGCCATGCCCAGACATGCGTATCTGAGCCACGTCTGCACTTCATAGAGCCCTTTCATCCACAAGCACGGAGTGACAACGTTGGAAATGAATAGTTCTGAGCCATCGTACCAAAGTGCTAAAAACTGTGTAGGGGTCGGTACCCGGTAATTCTCTCTGTCCCACACTGGAGTGCTCGCATTATAAAAGTATCAAGGACATGCTTTTCAACATTTGTTCAAGAGTAGCAGTGGTGCTTTACCACGTGTCAGGTGAGAGCCCAGAGGCACTGCAGGTCCGTATGCATGGGGAACTCTTCCTACAGCCAAAACCTCCCTTTTTGCAAGAATCCGGCTGTTTCTGTTCATTCCTTCCTGTTCTGCAATTGCCCTCCAAGAGAGAAGACACTGCAAGAATGGACTCCTCAGTTTAATGCATCCTATTTTCTAGCTTGTGCAGATTTACACTGGAGAGTGAAGTTGTGTGGTATTTTCATCTGTGTATGAGTTATGAAAAGTGCTTATCAGGAACCGCTAGTGTAATTAACAAAGCACTAACTGGCTAATGTATGAAGTTGTAAAGGATCTGCCCTTTGACTCCAATGAAACTAATTTAGGGATTTGTAAAGCATCAGAATTTCTCATGGGCTTGAAGAGTATTGTAATCCAGGTATGAATTTCACAGACATTCTGTGAATCATTTCCCTGTGACACTGCCTCTCAGCTACATTAGGATAACTTTTAAATTCATATTTTCATACCAACTTGAATAAAATAGGGAAGAAGTCTTTACGTTAAAGGGAGTAATATCAGGAGACTGTGACTGTATGGGGACTTGCTAACCATCTGGATTTTCCCTCGTGGATGCTAGCATTGTATTTTAAATTATATAGTTCTGAGAGCAATAATCCAGTTATGCTAATTTTTTTTTTCCTTTGGTGTTCTAATTTTACCATTATGCTGGTGCAGCCATTCCTATAGTAAGGACATTCTCAGGCTTTACAGTTGTGAAATAAAAAGAGAATTTATGAATTTCAGTGTATAAAGTATAGAAACACAATGAAACTTAGAAAGACATTAGAACTGAGTTGCTTATTTCAGAGTTATAATATATTATATTTAATAGCTGCAAACAAAATATCCAGTTCATTCCAAAATACAAAGCTAAGATGATGTGATAACTTAAACAATTTACAGAAACAACAATAACAATAATAATATAGTTACTAGCTCATAAAGGGCACAGAAGCAAGGACAATATTAAAAGGCCTGGTGTTCTCTATTACCAACTAACTGTATTCTGTTTCCAGTGCAGAAGCCCTTTCTATTGGTTTATTTCTTAGAACTGAGTAGCTACTGGAGAATATAAAGTTCAAGTTTAAAAATTCATATGGGTATTGTTTAGTCATATTAAGGGTTCAATTTTCAGAACCCGCTATGAGGAAATAAATTTCTGCTTTTGGACAATTAGATTTTATGAATTTAAATCCCCTCCTAAAAATTAATCAGGTATGGCGTTCAACAGTTGCAACAATCGGCATTGGAAGTGGTTTTATTTCATTGATGGATACATACATCGGTGTGATTTTGTGAAGTAATTTGGGATTTATTTGCATTAATATTAAGATATATAGTTAATTGAACAGTCTCAAATTAAAAAAAAAATAAAACCCAAACCAGTTCAGCAGTTGTAAACTTCACCAGCTCACTAGATGACAACAATCTGGCTGCGTATTCTGCTTTTCAGATTGTTTATTAACTAACAATATTAACAGATCTGATTCCAGCATGAAAGCACAATGTAAAGGAATGGGAAAAGGTAGCAAGGAGCCCACCTTGTGATACAATTCAGGGGAATGAAACAAATTACTACTTCCTGGATTTGTTCGTACAAACTGTTTGCTGATCATTACGACTTGAAATATTTTTTTGTGCCTTTGTGTGACTATTACCATATTTACTGAGGCAAGCACTTACCATTTTTCAGTTAGATTTGGTCAATATTTATTCTTTGAACCTGCTTCTGTGATGGCTGGCATTTCTTCTGGCCTTTAAGTCAGGCTTACGCCTCTCATTTGTGCTACTAACCCTATTGGAGATGTTGTTTCTCATTTCACTTGATGAGTTATTTCCCTTTGGTTTTCAGTACTGCACGTGTATTCCCTTTCTAATTCTCTCATATCATTCAAGTAGTATTTGAGATCCATCCTTAGTTTTCTGGAGTGTGTTCTTGCCTTGCCTGTTGGCACATGACAGCCAAGCATACTCCTCTGGAGGATCTGTAGAAGGTTATTCTGCCTAGGGGACAGTATTGCAAACAATGCTTATTTTGATTTATTTTGCAAATAAATATTTTCATTTTCAGATCATTCCAAAACAGGGCAATAGTTTATCAGGATCACCTAGTTTTTCTAATTAGAGGAAACTAAGTCTATTCTGATATCTCCTACATCTTTTAGGACTTCTGAAGCTACGGAATTTGATCCTGGTATTAGCATTACATCTTCACAACTATTTTATTTTCAGATGCATTCTTGATTGATGCCATGTTTCCTAACAGCTTGTGATTAGATTAAATAGTCACCTTACAGCAAAAGCTAAAATGTTGCAACAATTCATTCCAAAGGTAACTTTTAAAAGCAACTTTCTGTATTACTATGCTCTATCAATAAGATCTGTACTAAAATAATTTGTTTTCCTTCTTTGGGCTTGTGCAGATTTTGACCATCCCTTAAGGCACTGCATTATGCCATTATTTGTTTGATAAAGCATAGTCACCTAAAACAAAAAATGTTTTTAAGACTCTCAAAGGTAAAAAAAAATCATGTGCCCAATCTGATTTTTGGGAGAACATTTATAGTTAGCAGGCAACACAAGGGATGCAGGAATAGGGTGTCTAAGGCAAATTCACAGGATTAACCTCTATTACACGTAAATTTGATGGGATGTACTAATTAAAAAAATCTGTTTACAGGTAAGAGCCTTAGAAATTTCTGTGGAGAAGGGGAATTTACACATATTAATAGAAATCTGCGTGCAGCAGGCACCAAGAGATGTAGCTAGTAGAAAATAAACATAATCGTGCAATAGATCAACATGTTCTGTCCACTCAAGGTAGAAAACTGTAAGACAAGTTTGAACATTAATGTTAGATATAAGGAGCTGTTTTTTCTTATCCTTATATTTACCATGAGTGCCAAACACTGCAGAAAGTAGCCAGAGAGGTTGTGGTACCTCCATCCCTGGAGCTGTTAAAGATTTGACAAGGTACACCCCTGATCAACCTGATCTAACCAGACACGCTTTCAGCAGTCGGTTAGACTGGGCAACTTCTGGAATTCCCTTTCAAGCTTAATCATTCTATCCCTTTGTAACCTAAAAGCTGGCATATTTTTTTTATCTTTTATCATCTTTTATCACGTTTCATACTATTTATACTGATTAAGGTCCGCTTTCTTGATTATTCTATTGTTTCCCTTCCATGTTTCTTTATCATTCCCAAAGAAGCTTTGCTTCACTATAGACACATTTTTCATTTTTTTCATATGGAGCTCATCTCCTTTTGCTTTTTGAGGGCTTCCTCTCAACAACTAGTCCTACAAGCCGGAATCATATACTCCACTGATAATCCTGTCTTTATTGTTCTCAAAATTACTCAGAGTGTCAAAAATAAGAATCTATTTCCTCTCAGCTTCTAAGTTTCAGGTAAAAGGGAAAAAGGGATAAATAAGAAGTACTTCTCTAAAGCCTCATTGTATCTGGAGTCATAACATTCATCAGACACTTATCAGTTGCTCTAATGCTTCAGGTATTATTCTTCACAACAACTCTCACTGATGTCTCATTCTTTCTCCCCAGTGAGATATTAAAAAGCCTTGCCACCCACTCATTTTACCACTCTCTTTTTTACGTACATTTGTGACTGTCTACAGACTCATACTTCCACAGCTTTTGTGAAACCAATCCAAACTGATTTTTCCAGAGCATATTTTTAATACCAATCTGGGTTTTGCTTTAATCACAATGTCTCCTATGTTTTAGGGATCAACTCTAAAAAACCCCTGCTGCAGCACTACTGGTATAAAAGACTTCTGCAGCAATGGCTCACATACAGCCAGTTTCCTTCCAGGTGATCACTGAGGGGTCCTTTGAGATCTTTCATTCTATAACTTATGCTGTAAATTTCAGTGTTAAAATAGCAACAGCTTGGTTATCAAATTGAGAACAGCTGAAATAATTTTCTGCTTTAAGAATATGTTCATTGTCTACATTTATTTCCAGAGAGAGCATAAAATTGGACAAATTGGTTGTACTTCTTCTTGGCCCATGGATACTTCTATCCAGTTATATGATGTTCAGGATGAAAATAATGCTGTGAGCAAGAGTGGAAAATTCTGGTTTTGATATCCCTTTCTAAGGGATACGTAACAGGGACAGCATGAAATATTTAAAGAGGGCAGAGTCAGATATGTTTTTTCCATACATCGTCACATCGACAGAACATCTTGTTGCTAGCCAGGATCCCTCCTCCTGGTGCTGAACAGAAAGAGCACTTTGATACAGTTCTTGGGTTTCCTATTTGTACAGGGGGTTTCTCGATGTTAGGGTTTTTTCTTCTCTCCCGCCTGCTCCCAAAATAAAAACTTTCTGAGCCAAAAAATAATAAAAAAGAAAAAAGGATCCATGGGTAACTGCACTTGAGTTCATTTCTGCTGCTCATATTCTCCTACAGTAGTCCTTCAAGTTTTTTTATTAGCAAAAATTGTGTTGTTTCTTTTTAGGATTTTGCTTCAAACTTAGATTGATAATGTAATTACTTGAATAAAATTCATACATTAAAAGATATATTTTTTTCTTCAATGTAATATTGTTGGTAGAACATGATTTTCCATGAAACAAAGTCTTGGAATCCTTAAACCATAAATCTGGAAAATACTTGAGGGAGATCTTATAGCATAGGTTAAAATTTCAGATTCCCTAAATAGAAAGAATGATATCTATATTCATGAAACATTATCAGTGTGCAAGTGGGCTGTGTAGCACACTGATTGTTTGCAGCTGTATGGTTACTTTACATGTTGCAGCCTGAGAATAACAAGAGCAAAAGACCGATGGATTTTTATGAGAATTGTGAATGGAACCTTAGATGTAAACACAAAGTGAGGGAGTAATGTTACAACCAAGGGAAAAGTTTGCAACCTCAAAGCAAAAGCTGTGAGTTTCCCATGCCAATCCCACAGTTATTCATAAAGGTGTTTGAAAACCACAACAAATATGAAACAGTCATTATCCTACTCAGTTGGAAAACATTTGTTTTTCATATCTTTGGTCAAGCATTTTACATGAATAAGTAAAATTTAATGTGACTTCTATAATGAATGTGTCTTCACTATGAAACAGAATGTATTCAGGACGCATTAGCTATTCGATTTCTGAATGATATATTGACCAGTGCAGTATGGTCCAATTAATCCTTAATTTTCTTTTTTTCACTTGCAGTCCATCAAAAGTTTTTGCAAGTTAATTTCACGCAATGATGTGAAAATGCTGGATGGCCTCTAGTTTGAGATGAATGCAAACCATATATTTTCCTAATAAAAGTAAACCTGTTCAGATCTGTCATGATACTCTCCACCAAGGGAAGAGAAGAATGTGCTGAAATTATATCCACCAAGAGTTTTGTCTCTATGGCTTGGAAAACTGATTTGAAGCACAGATACCATAGTGGTCCTACAGACTACAAGATATTCAAGCTTGTAAAATTCTGCTGTAGCTCCACTGTGGTTTCAGTTGTGCATAAGGAAATGTCAAGTCTTGCCTAAGTCTCATTGGAGTCCAACCTGACTTTTGGTACACTTGTATGGAAGCAGACATAGTTTAGCATTATCTTGGACATGAGTATATCAACTAGATGTAAAGACCTGTATGTATTTCCATATCCCCTGGAAGCAAGAGGAGAAATAGTATAGCTGACGAGCACATTAACTTCTTCATCATTATACATTGGTTTGACTCTAAGACCCGATAGTCTGGCAGAGATTTTAGGACAGATTTTCATGTTAGACCAGTCTTTGCATAAGGTGATGATGTCAGTAATTCAATAAGCGCAGTCCCTTGAACTTGTACAGAGAAGGATCTATACAAAACAACATTTTAAGGGGTTGACTCCCTGAGCACCTCCTGCTGAATTTAACTTTTTCAGTATCTACTGGAAAAGCAGGTACAGAATGTGCGTGGCAGTGGTTCTGGACACGGCTGACAGCAGTAAGTGGTCTACATACCTTCTATAGCTTAGTTAGGGCCTTTGAGATCTCCCAATATGCGACAGCTGTGTAGGTCTCATAACACCCCAGGACTGAAAATGTGAAAGATGGCTTACATTCTCTACTTCTTCTGCCCTGCTTTTTCCAGAAGATGTCAGATTCAATGTTTTAGAGATAAAATGTAGATTTTAATCCTCAATATATAAATTAAGGAATCAAACATATGATTATTAATAAACAGCAATATCTTCTGCTTGAAACTTTGATAGTTTTTTTTTTTTTTTACTTAATAAAGATTAATGTTGTACTTTCTCCCACAAAAGCTAAATGTAATACCAATCTTTATACCACCATCCATATTTCTGCTATCTGGAATGTGAGGTGTCCTGAAGACAAAGTGCATTGTCAAGCATTTAATGTGCATGAGTAAAAGTGCTCATAAAGAGAAATTATTATATTTTGCTGTTCCTGCGAGTGTCCACTTTCTGCTGACTGTCTGGCTTATAAGTGAATAGCATTGTTGCTCGCAGTGCAAACAGTTCCCAAGCCACCGATTGGACTCCTTGTGAACCTAGATAGGAAGGTATATTTACCAGGGAGGAGTTAAATTTTGGCCCATCAGCCCAGACAACAATCCGCTGTCCCACATTATACGATGGGCTGCTCTCCTTCCAGTTCCTCTATACATATGTGTCTGCCTTGGCTCATATTTATTTTTACCCAATGTAAAATCCATACCTTTGTAAGGAATTGGAGTCCAGAAACTTTATTTATAGAAGTCAGATGATACAGTAAAAGCAGGTCTAAGACAAATACTTTATCTTCGGTGCATTACACCACAGCATTTCACGCTACCACTTACATCTTACAGTTCTAATGTAGAATAGCACAGTATGAAATCAAATTAAATAAATTATGCCCAGTCTCAGTCCTGATTTAATGAAAATCTTGAGAATCACTTTAAGGAAACTGAACCTAACCCTCAGATTAGGATACTGCCCTGTGCAGAAATATTCTGTGGATAGCATTAAAGAAAAATTGCTTGAAAAGGTCTGTTTAGTTGCAGCTGTTTTTTGCTGTTGTTGCTGTAGTATTCAGCAGTAGCTTTCAAATCAAGCTATTAAGCACAGGATGATTTTTCAGTCTACCAGAAATTCAAGTTTTGTTTTATTTTATCACATCCATAATTTGGAGAACTGCAAAACTCTCTTGACTTGGCTCTATTCTGTTATTGCCGCAGAGCATAAGGAAGAGCACTGGCACACGCCATGGCCAAACACTAGTTAATAGCATGCTGGAAATTCTAATGCACCTTGGAGAAAGATTCAACCTTTCTGCACTTTTTGAAGCTCATCTGGTTTACTTTTTTTCTGAATGTTTTTTGGAACGTCAGAACTGGTGAGAAGCTAAACTTTGCCTTGTGCTTTGTATCAGAGATGTGGATTATGAATTAAGATCTTGTTATAGCTCTGATTTAGAAAGGAGACAGGAGGCAAGATAGAGAGTTCACTTTAGAAATTATTTATCCAGAACAGTGGAGCAAATCCTTATTTTTTAGGAAAAAATTAAAGGCATATGTTCGCCTTTGATTTGCAGTGAACTGCTTCACTAAAACTACTTACATCTGCATTGTTAATCTTAATGGTTTCAAGTAACCCATGTTCTAATAATCTGTACTATCAGCTCGGTGCAGGTCTTTTTTCCTAATTAAGAATGTTTGACCACAAGAGGGAGTTCCTTGCCAACTGTTTACTTATCATGAAAGTAACCAGTGAGGACTAAGGATGCTTCAAAAAAAGTTAACAGATAGAATATCTGCTCTCTGTTGTTAAAGTCTAAGACAGGAAATAATTAATGTTATTATTTATTTAAAAATAAAACCTCTTAATTCTGCAAAAATGGCATTTACGGTGCTGTAAAGATCTGCATCAATTACTAAGTTCTTTTTAATAATGTACCTACTATTAATTTAAAATATACCATACTTACCACCTAGGAATTTAAAAGGATGTTAAAATCAAACACAATGAACCCGAATGTAGTGTGTGGCTGTTTTTATTTACATGGTGTTAATGTGTGCTAATGAGGACTTCACTATTTATTTAAGACTTAGCCAAAATACATTATTTTAAAGTATTCAGGTGAATAGTACTCTCATTTGTTCATTTTTTGCTTGTTTAAACTACATTCCTTCTCATATTTATACTGTTTATCTATCTTAATAATTGTGACTATTTTTACTTTGCATGAATTATTTTTTGACTGTACATTACCAGTCCTGACAAAGAAACACAAATTCCAGAAAAAATGTTTTTTCCCATGTTGTATTAAACTGTTTTTCTGTCATGTATATAAAATCATTATTTTTTCAATGCTTTTCTATTTGTTTATTTTATTTTTTCATCCTGAAGCCAGGGTTCAAGTTCAGATCATAAGGATGTTGTTGGTAATCGAAAAGAGCCATGCATCCTTATAAATAATGGGGTTTTCCTAGTTGTACTTAAGGAAAATATGCTCAAAAATAGGAAAATCACATATAAATCTTATGTATATTTCCAGTAGATAAAACCAGTCAATATACTCCAAAAATGAGAAAAACAGTAGCTAAAAATTCTTAGTAACTGGAGAGAGCAGACAATGTATTAAATATAGGAAGACAGACTTTAAGGAGAGAAAAAGAATTAAGCAGCCTATATGCATAAAGAGCCATTTATCAATACGAGGTGAAAGAATAAACATAAGCCCACCTCTTTCCAACGTACGCCAACTAACAGTTATCCTAAACTTACACTCAGCATCAGATGACTAGGTGGCAAATACAACCCATTTTGCTACGTGTCTGTGATTCTTAAAAGGCTGTAAAATAATTTCCAAACTTCAGTATTTGTTCAGCCCTTCTGTTCCATATTAACAGTCTTTTCGATTTTATGGCATTTTCTTTGTGGCTTATGAGCATTAGTTAGCTAAACTTTGCAAAGCCTTTGTCAGATAGGTAAAGGCGTTTGACATCGCCTCATATCATCACTGGTGCACATGGAAGGACAAAAGAGGCTAAACTTCTGAAAATGTTAGGTATGCCCATATTTAGTCAGTCCACTATCCATTTTCTGTATATATTCTAAATGTTCCCTTAATTGTACCCCTAAAACACAAAGATCTAGTCTGAAAGGCAGAATGTCATAAATAAAATAAATTAAACTTACTAACATTTGAAACCTTTGTCAATTTCTCCTTTACCTTAACCTGCTTCTGTATCCCTGTGTTTCTTGATGTATTCTTTGAAGCACAATTTTTCATCAGTCACTCTTGTGATGCAGCAGAACTCAGTCCTTGGTTTTATGTGCCATGATTGAAAGACAAATATTCATCAAATCAAATGGCACGACATAGTAATTGTAAAAGATGATTACTTATTTGTTTAGCCCTTTATTTTGTGGAGTTTGGAATATGTAAAATGCAAGTTTCGCTAAGTGGAAATATGAACTAAAAGTATATCTCTTATTAAGTCTACTGAGTTGCTTTATTTTTAGGGCAGATGCATCCTTGCATGCTCCTTTTTTTTATGGCAGTTCTCTATCAGTGAAAATAACATTTTATTTTTTGTACTTCGATCTAGTTGTTGCAGAATTGAGTGATTCTTTAAAAAAAAAAAAGCTGTGAGTGCTGTAAAATATCTCACCTTACACACTACAAAAGTTAGTTCAATCACATTAAATTCAATGGTGTGAAGGGGCAAAAGAGAAGGTTTTTAAAAATGAAATAATATTTCCTTCACGTTTTAGTAGTGATAGTGAGAAGCAAGGCATAAAAGAAATAGAACTGTGAGAAGAAGAGAGAGTTCATATTCTTTGAATGTCTCTAGTTGAATGTTAGGCAGAAATGAAAATTAATAGGGTTTTATCAACACTAAATCCTAAAAATGTTCAATTTTCTTTCTTTCATCCCACTCAGTCAAACATTTGAGAAGTAACAGTAAGAGAAGTTTTCCTTCAATTATTGAACTCCTGGACTAAGTTGCAGAGAGTAACCTGTTTACCTGATTTAACTCCTTAGAAGTTCATTTTTTTTAAGCATTTACATATGCTTTCATTTGGGATGATTTCTTGAAAACATTGCAAAGAGCAAAAAAAGCAAATAAAATAAAAATTAACTATTTTTTTTAATAATATAGGGTTAGTCTGTGCAATTAACATGAAAGTCTTGACCAGTTAAGAATTCTTCATGGGGTGTCATTTGGAGAAACTCATGAGTTTATTTTTTTCTCTTGCAGTTGCTCAAAAAAGTTTCTTAAAATACTCTTTTGAAATGTACAACCTTATTCTAGAGTATTTATTCACACTACTTTAAATTTGTGATTAAAATCATGCTGGAATATTTCATACAAACCCGAACATTCACCTTCATATTTTCAAGCTTTTAAAAAGCAATAAAACATGCATCCACACATCCTTAAAAACAAATAATAGAAATTTTGATTTTAATGGGCAAAACTCTCTTAATATTTTCATTTTTTAATTGTAACTGAGTATAGATGTGGAACAAATGCAAACAGTCTATGTGTAATCATTTTCCAACTTGTTTCACTTTTCTAGAGCACATATTCTTGGCATTAAGGAAAACATCCAGCTGCAGGTTGGGGTTTTTTCAATAGTTTGTATCAACAGACAGGAGGAAAAAATAGTGAAAAGAACTAATCTAAGATTTCTCTTTTTTTGAAATACAACAAACTTCTCTCTTTAAGACATAAAATTATTTGAATAATATTTCAGTTGTGAAGTAAGTTAGCCGACCATTTTATTTCTGACTTTTTTGGAATATACAAAACTGTTAATCGAAATACTCCCTAAGATTTAAAAACATTCGCTAACTAATTTTACCAGAAGCAGTTATTCTTTAGAGGCAGAGAAAGACGATTATGAGAAGGCTTGAGGAACTGAGATATAGTGTCAGCTATATACTAAAAAAAAATTGGAATTTATCTCCCTTTCCATTCGGTTAGTTTAACTTAATATCATAGTGGGAAAAGAAACAGACCAAAGGGTGTAAACATCTTCTGGTGCGGCTAAACTGTGGGCAGAGGAGCTCTACTGAAAACCATAGACATAAAATTCTTGGAGATATCTATATGTCTATCTGTACTTTCAAGTAAAAATTTTAAGCTCAATTTTTATGTTCTGTTTTATAATTTAATAAAGCTATTAGTCTCCAAAAATTAGTTCTCTTATGTTTGGTTACAAGCACAGCCAAAAACTTGCAGAGAAAAATGGGGAAAATGTATAATGGTCCTCATGCATCACTCTGCCAAATTTGTTGTGATCTCAGAGAATAATCTTGAAGTCTTGCATAGAATGTTTAGCATTACTAATCGGTTTAAAGCCATTGCTTAAAAGTCAATGTGTTTTATGATAACTCAATGTTTTTACTTGGGAAATACAGGGAATGTATTTGTGATCAGGGAGACTATTTAGAAATGGCATCTTGAAAGAAGATTTACTAATAGTATATGCGACGGAATTTTGAAAACTAATAGATTGTGCATCTGCAGAATACACTGCAAAGCAGTTAGTTGTTGATAGATACAAAAATTGGAGCAACCTACAAATTACATAAAACAGAACATGATTTGACATTTTTTGAAGTAAGATGTCTGAAACAGTCAAATATTTTTAATTAGCTGGTAACAGACACCATGTTGTTCGTACCCTCTCATAGAGGGTGCTACAAGCTACATGCTGCTTGCACATTTGACAAAGTCTTTTGTTCAACTTTGTGAATACCTCTCCAAAATGATAAGATAAATATCTGCTGTGACTGAAGAGGGGGAAGGGAAGGCACTAGAAAGTGCAAACCTGTTCAATTAAAAGGTTAACCTGGTGATTTTGTGCAATGAAAAGTTAATGGACTGGCTGAGTTTCCTTAAAATAGTACATTCTTTTATATTCCAAGATGTTTCATGGATTTCATATGAAGATACCTAATGTTTCAGGAGCATTACCTCCTCAGAGCTGTAATCAATAAAGATAAAATACAGTAGGACTCTGATTCACGTGGATCAGCTAGAAAACTCATAGACAGAAATCTCTATACCGATCTTTCAACCACTAAATTTATGCACAGGAGTCAAGAGAGTTCATTCTGAAAAAGTAGTTGAGGGAGACAGTCGGCTGTTTTAACAACTGCTTTTTTACTGTTGTCTTCCCTATTTCCTTCAAAGGCTCATGCCACTATATTTAGCAGATTAGTACTCAAACCAACTAGATTATTAACATTATTACTGAAATATTAAAAATATTTTCCATTTGAATATACCCTTTGCATACATAATTTCCAGAAATTACTCCTATTGCATTACTATTTAGATTTCAGTACTAGGCATTCGGTATAAAAAGATACTGGACAGCCTGAAATGTCTGGGCTTGGAATTTAAAAATAAGTCTTAGACTTCATATTAAGCTAAAATAATGTCTCAGAGTATATTTCAAAGTTCACAATGTGCATTTTCTCATTTTATTCTTCTCTTCTTCATCCTTCATTTCTACATGGAACAACAACATGTATTTTATTGCTTTGTTTGGCTTTTCTCGTTTTTACTTTCATTATCACCACAGTGGTCCTAATTTTGACCAAAAAACCTGTATTTATTTCTGTCTTTTTCTTTGTTTTTTATACTTTGATAGAAAGTTTATGAATAAGTATTGAAGTTAAAATATTCTACAATTGTTCTTAAATAAGATTATAGTGTTTGCACTATATGGAACGATTTCACTTGTACGCTTTGTCTACAAACCCTGTACTTGAGATTATAATAGCTGCATGCAGCTCAGTGTAAGATGTTAGAAGTGATTTGTTTTAGAAATGAATGGTTAAATCATGCATTTTGTGTTCAATGTGTGATTTAAGCTTAAATAACATTTCAAAATCTGTCCTATAAGCTGAAATCTTACAGTGATATTTATAATATTGATTTACTTCTAGGGCACTTTCACTTTCCTGTGAGGTTACCCTTAAAAAATATTAGTCCTCCAATTAAGTCTTAAATAAGTCTATGTCTGTGTTTCTGAAGGTTTCCCAAAATTATTCTGATGTGTGTAGAAGGATGAGTTGAATAAAGCAGTAGAAGGTAGAATAAGAAGGACCAAAGAATTTCTATCCCATGTAAATGCAGTGGTAGGCTGTTGTTGTACAGTAAAACTGTAAAGCTGGTCCACTCCTTTATCAGAACTAGAACACCTTTGTCTCTCATTTCGCATTTCAATGCAGAAAAGTAGCTTTCAGGAACTGGTGTAGCATTGAAGACTTTTGCTGCATCCTCAAAAAGATGGACATTATATTCTTCAGTTCTATTTTAAAAGTATGTCTTTCTTCTGTTCCTGACTTCTTTAATATATTTCAGCTTTCTTGCTTTAGTAGAGATGAAGAGAAAGTGTCCATAGAACAAAAAAGCATTTGGACTTTCCTGCCAGTATTTTGTGGAATATTTTTCCTCTGGTACATGGTGTTTATTTTCAAAATTTCTGTACTCCTAATAAAGCCAGATCTCATTATGGCAAAATTGCTGACATTATGACACCCGTTCAACATAATAACTTAACCATTTATTAGCCAGAAGCAATTAAATTTCAATCTTGGGTCTTATGAAGTCAATATTCTTCCATTTCTCATTGGCACTTACATCAACGTACCTCCACTAACAGTTTGTTCTTTGTTATAGCAGACAATTCTGTGAGTTCTGTGGCAGGTCTTTCAAAGTGTCTTCCAGACATTTGTAATAAGGATAGCCAACACCTGAGTACAACTGATCCTTTGTAAAAATTAAATGCTCTTCATTCCAACAAAAGAAAACATCTTCTGATTCCTTACTAAACTTTCCATTGATTTGCAGAAACTTCATCTTCTTACATAAAAGAAAGCAGGAATTATTATAGAAGACAAGTTATTGATGAATTTCATATTTAAACATTTAGATAGAACTTCATTTCGAAATTTAAATCATATCATGAGATTAAAGGCCTTTCTTCTGCAACCGCCACTATTGCACTTCCCCATGCCTTCATTACTCACTAGATTGACCACATTAATCTTTTAGTGCCAAGCATGCTGTGTAGTGGACTAAATCGGCTACAGATGCTCATCATGTGATTGGTGCCATCAGAGCTATTGCTAACAAGTCTCACTTTATAGCTCATATACCTCCTATCTTACAGTCTGTACCTTGTCTGGCTTTTTAGTAGTATATTCATTCGTAAGTAACAACATATCAATTGGATGTTCATTCAGGACCTGATGTTTTTCATCAAACTATCAGTTTTCAGATTGGATTTGTATCAACTCTTTAGATATAATCTTCTGACCTTGAATTTTCAGGAGCACATATGCACAAGCAGTTTGTATGCTTATTTCAATGTCGCTAATTTCTATCTACATACCAAATCATGAGTTTGGGTACTTCAGCAGCTAGCCAGGTACATGAATTCCTGTTTGTGTGCACAAATTAAGTAGTCAACTATGCATTCATTTTTGCATGCATGATTGTAAAACCCATTTTGAATGTTGCAAGCTCTTAAGATTGTATTACAGGAACTTGTATAAATGGATCTGTGGTATGCTATTTTAGTAAAATATTTCAGAGGTCTTTGGAGAAATAATATTAAGATGTTACTTTGTGTGGTTTCTTTTGGAGGTGAAATGAAGTCTGCCTTGTATGAAGTTAGAGGCTAACATGTTAAATGTAGTTTTTCAGTTTGGTGAATATTATGTCAATCACTACATCTTCTGTTTATGCCAAAAAAAAAAAAAAAAAGCAAAATTTTGAAATAGAACACATATCAGGAATGCACTTCCTGTGCATACATGCATTTTCCAAGAGCAAGGTACCCGGCACTCAAACATGATTGGTCTGTTTCTAGAAAAGGTTATTTCTTTAAATTGGTGTTTCAGTGTGTTATGTGGCTCATTTTGTGGCTAATGCCTTGAATTAAACCGTCAGGCTCAGCTGATCTAAAGATCCTGATGATATGAGTTTATACTATGTCTTATCTTTTGCCATAACTAATAACGAGAGGAAATTTTATGCATCATGATAGATGAAGTTCAACATATTTTTGTTTGCATTTTCTAGAAGGATACGCATCTCTCCAAATGACAAAAAAAAAGTATTCAAACGCTCTGTGATGCAGCAAGATTGTTTTTTGACAAAATATTGAAAGAACTCAAATAAATTATGTTTAGAAAAGTGATTTGGTGCCCAAAGAATCTGACACCTGAATGGTAGAACATGTATCCTATAGATCAGTGCATGTGAATGGAATCTAGTATAAGTTCTTCTTCGAGTAGGCAGTAACAGAGTAAAATACAAGAAGCAAAAAGGTCATTATTATTGTCAGTATTAGTAATAGTATTAGAATTATATACTGAAGGGAGTGACATGGGGTTAGTTCAGTTAATACCTTCATGTAATACTCATAACCCATGCACTATTCATAACACTTTGGATTGATGTTTTCAGACCTGAGAAGGAGAAATTGTGGTTCTGGTTGCTGTGTGACAGGCTGTGCACACACTAAATACTAATTGGGCAAGAGCAGAGATACTTTGCAGAAAGAGACCCAGACCCTTTATTCCACCATCTCTGTGTCCATTACCCCATTTACTACTAGGGTAGTGTCATGATTTCTCTTATTTGCTTTCCATCTGGCTTCAGCACTCTTCCTGTCACCACTGAAGGGATGGAAAGTGCCTCACAAACACTTGTACCATTGTTGTGGATGATTTTCTCACACAAGTGCTACCCTTCAAATCCAAGAACACCTAGAAACTCCCTTTCTGACTTGCTAAGTGCTCTTAATCACAATAGCACTCAACCAGTACTGTATCTTCTCTCTCACGCCACACACTAAATAAATTCAAAGTGTGCTGGCTGTCATGAATAATGATCTGGATTTCTTAGGATAAGGTGACTTCCAGGTGCTTTTAAATCTTGAAATTTTCACAGGTGTACGCAATAGACACTTCCACAGCCCTTTCGCCTCTCATGTTTCTGAACATCTCTACTTCTACAGATCTCAACAATTTCTGTAAATATTTCACTGTGGTAAGCTGAGCACACTTGACTGTAACAGAACCATTTTGTTGGATTTAGGACTCTGAAGTCTTAGCGCAGACTGAATAAATACAGAATATTCCCTAGCTTTCCTTCAGACACAGTATTTAATGCCGTTTCGTTCCTTTTCGGTTCAAAATCTTAAATCACTGCAAAATCACTGTTACAAAAGGTCACATTTCCCTACAATACTATCTTCAGACATTGCTTCCATATATAAATGCTGTTATGTTCACTACACTATAGTTAATCAGCCAAGATGTGAGCATAACAAGGAAATGAATCTCACAAAGGTTCTGGACACATTTAACTACCATTCATGAAATAGCAGTCCACATTTGTCCAGGATTTCAGCCCACAAAAATTGTACACCATAGTTGTCAATCTGTTCCTGAGTGGGAGTATTAAACAGTAAGTGCCTGACAACATGCAAAATGTAAATAATTAATTTGCAATCTTCTTAGAAAATTGGGTGTCGCAGAGTAGATATACAAAGACATAAATGTGCATAAGTAGCCTTATTTATATAATGTTAGAGCAAATGAAGAGTTAAAAAAATGGGCTCAAAACCTTAAACTTTTAATTTTTCTTTGGTAGACAAAGTACAGTAGATTAAAGCAATACCTTTTATTGGACCAACAAAGATCGGTCAGGCTTTGAGACCAGAAAGGTTGCATCTTCAGTTTTCACCTTATTGATCTTGCCCGCTGTTCCTTACAGGCCAGATCAACTACAAATATTTTCTGTATGCCTTGGATGATACCTTTCTTCCTTTGAGATTTAATGTTTCTTTTTGTGATCAATTGTAAAAAGAGACTTTGTGTAGAGAACTACAATGAAAAAAACGCAAGGAAAGGAATCCTTTTATATTAGTTGTTTGACTGATTATCACAGGAAAATCAGAGTTATTTTTTTAATAGTGAAAAAAAAATATTAAATGGAGAAGCCACTCCCTTTTGTTGCTTTAGTATATCCCAATATTCATTTGGAGTTTCTTCTGAAGTCACGAGATTTCGTGTCAGAGTTTTGAGAACACCAAATGCTCCCATCAAAAGCATAGTACTTAAAAGCATTAAAACCAATTTAACCTTGTCCTCTTCCCCCTGCTCCCCTCCACCCGCAAGTCGACTACATATTTTCTGTAACCTTTTTGCTCTGCAAAGAACTACAGGGTAAGTATTAACCCCTAGGCTGGGTGACATCTATTTAATCTATCTCAGCATGTTTACTGTTGTAAGAATTTTGCATTCCTCTTTAATACGTCCACTTCAGTGATTACACAAACCACCACAGTTTTTAAAAAATGATTCACTTACCCTTCAATCAGAGAAAAAAAATAACAACAAACAAAAGAGTGAGTTTTCAGAATGATTTTCAAGACACATGCCACCTTATAACAAAAGCTGATGCATATGGAACAAAAAGTAGTTTTTATTTGACCTTGACTGAAGATCCATCTCCTTGTGACTGGCAAAGAGGAAGCAAAGGAGAGGGAAAGAAAGCAGAGTCATGATCAGAGATAACCACCTAGATATGACCATAATAAACGTCTGAATACCTGATTGATAATACAAGGAGCTACACAGTACTTGTCCCCAGACCCTGTCTCCTCAATTCCATTTTTGAAATTCACAATCTGTGTTAAATTCTAGAAATTCTATAAAACATTTCTGCTTGAAAACTGGCATTTATCCTGCAGCATTCAATAGCTGAGCATTGTGCTAAATATGTTACATAATATTTTACATCTTTTGGAGGCATGGTGTGGAAAGTTAAACAAATTTCTGTTTATTATCCTATCTAAAATTGCTGGTTCACTCCTTAGAGCACTGAGTTTGTGTTCTGTTTCAACTGGAAATAACTAAACTTCCACTTTCTTGGCAACTGAAACATACAGGAATCCTGATTCCATTAAATTTTAAACTACTGAACACGTCTAACATCTTCCATGTCACTTGCAATATTACTGTTCAATATAAGCTTCTGTAGGATAAGTTGACATTAAATATTAGTTCAAATAAATAAATGAAAAAATTAAACCGTAATGTAGTGTTTGTTACTTAAGATATATAATTAAGCTTCTGTTTAAGGGCCTCCTCCCAAACTTTTCAAGTGTTTTACAGACTGTGACTATGGACAGCCTAAAATCTTGAAATAAAGTAGCATGGTGATGCTCTAAACATTGTTTTAATGTATAGAAACAAAAAAAAAAGAAATTAAT
The DNA here is from genome assembly GCA_033558235.1 of Neomorphus geoffroyi. NCBI lineage: Eukaryota > Metazoa > Chordata > Aves > Cuculiformes > Neomorphidae > Neomorphus > Neomorphus geoffroyi. Next base: position 13,243,468 of record JAUMJM010000008.1, read on the forward strand.
CTGCTTAGCATCAACAATCTCCTCATGAAAATATGAAGTTAACTTTGGAGGAAACAAAACCAGTAATTCCCTGCTCCTGAAAATAAGAAATTATGCACTTAGGATAATAAATATAAATTTTGACAATGCTTTATTTTAATGGCACATGAATTAAAACTGCATTACAATGAAATTGCTGCAGAACATCCACATTAATATCAAATGAATTCATTATGACCAGCACAGTTACAATGAATACTAAATGAATTAATAATAATGAAGCACTTGAAGTGTTACCTAATTGTTTTATTTCATTTTTATGTATATTTTTGTCCAAATTTAACTGTTAGGTTAATAGAGAATGACATCCAGTAATTCATTTCAACACCGAGTGTTTGTAAGTGATTACTTTCACACCAGATTCAGTCAAGCCTCCTGCATATCCATATTGATCAGATGTCTCAAAAAGACTTATCTTTTGCCCTAGCTGTTTTGAACCATGTTGATACAAAATGATCAGCCAAGATGTATTAAAGATTTAACAGCTCTTAATGGTTGGTAATAATCAAGTTCCTTGAACTGACAGGGCATCTTTCTTCCAATAATCCTAAGTGCTTTACACAGGTATTATTAAAAAAAGAAATAGAGGTGAAAGCCCACTAGGTGGTTTGCCTGTGATAATACAGTAGCTTCACTGCAGCCACCTGTAGCAACAGCAAATCCTCCCAAAAGTTGTTCTGGTTTTCTTAGTCTGTCTACTAAGCTGTCATCTTGCATTCAATGCATTGCATAACTCACGACACATTGTATTTTAACTCCTCTATAATGATTAGTGACCAGTATTAGGAAATGACATATAACCTTATGAATGATATTTTGAAACATTTTAAATCACGTTAGAAATATTACCAACACACATAATTTTGTATTAGCAAACCCTGTACACTTTTGGTACCATGCTCCACAACACAAGCCCAAGTGAAGCTTATCATAGGGAATCTGAGCAAGCTCCTCTATGACTAGGAACAAAAATTTCTGCTGAAGCTTTCCTAATAGTAAGGGAAAAAGCCATTATGGATAAAGTACATAGGTAAAGATATTTTAATATTAAAATGAGGGGGAGGAAAGGTATTTTAATTACATTGTTTGGTAGCTCATATAAAAAACAATGTAATTAGAAGAAAAGTGTGAAACTATCTTAATTTCAAGTTTAGCATCTGGCCACAAAATACTTTATAGAAGTTTGTAGCCTATCATTTAATATCTGTATTTCCATAGGATCAGGATCTGTCTCCTTGCACACATAATATCGGTAGAATCAAAAAATGGGCCAAAAGAACCAAAAGGGGTGAAGTCAGACAGGGAGCTAGGAAGAGGAATATTTGTCCTTCTTTGCTCAATCAGTTAACAAAAACGGGGTGCCAATTGCGATGTTCCTGGGAAGAGAAAGAAAAGCATCTACTCTGCCAAGTATTTCCATCACTCTTCTGCTGTCTTTCCTTGTAGTGGTAGTTGCAAACAGCAGGTCGAAGGGACAGGATTTGGAGAAGGCAGCTGCTTTTAAATTTCTAAAACCTAGTGTCATAAAGGTGACTGAACAGTAGACAAAGAAAAGTGGAGCAGCAGTATGAGAGCAGGTAGAGTCGAGAAGGAGAGCTATCTTTGTCTCTCTCTTTTCTTTCCAATTACACTCCCAGAGAATCTACTACAGAATTTGAGGGGAAAAAAAATCCCTGTAGATTTATATTTTCCCTGAGGGGTCTTTTGATACTACAATTGTTTTGTAGTATAAAACCTGTAATTAGCTATTTGGGTTTTCCCTAAACTTGGGGGCACTTGACTTTAATTACCAATCAAATGTAACACTGCATCTGCATTCATGCAATCATCAGTACTAACTCACATATACAAACCTTCTTTCATCTGAAAACAATAGAAAATTCTTTTTATTTGTTCTCCCTCAGTTCCAACTGAAAATAACAGATGCTGCTAAGAAAGTTGGAGTGTTATGTTTATAATAGTTCACAAAGCAAAACAGCCACATCCAAAGAGAGGGGAAGGAAATTGGGTACAGATAGGATTTAAATGGGGGTTTTACACTCGAGTGTCAGAGTTTAGGGATACAGAGACGCAAAAATGTTTCTTTATTGTGTATAGACTTGACAAGTAAGTAGTAGTTAAAAAGAGGATGTTTGAATGCTGTTACTGGAAAGTAGTGTTGTTTTGATCTAATTTCTTCTCTGTGGGCTCTTCAGGGCTGGGGAGAGAAAGTCAGCATTTGTGAAGGCAGTCCCTGTCCTTCTTTCCTGCTAAGCCACCGTATTCCCTTACCCCTTGTCTAAAGTCAGTGGAAACTAAAGGGAGTTGGAGAAGAAGTTACCATCACACCTATATCTCATCCGTGTCCTTTCCAAACTGTGCATCTTCTCAGTGTCTTTTCAGCCTATCAAGGCTATATGCTCTTCTGAGGAAAATGTTTTCATACAGAGGAAACTGCAGTGAGTGGCCAGGAGCATTTTCGTACAGCCTGAATAATCAGTTTCAGAAACACCAGAGTCAATGAGTCCTGCTTCCTACAAATTTCTATTTTGGAGTCACCATCCCTGGAGGTGTTTAAAAAATGGGTGGATGAGTTCCTTAGGGACATGGTTTAGTGAGGAGACAGGTATGGTTGGACTCGGTGATCTCAGAGGTCTCTTCCAACCTAGTGATTCTATGATTCTATTGATCTTGCTATCTGAAAAGTGCATGTCCTGATGAGCTTTAACCAAATCTGATCTCTCTCTCCAGCTGTTGTTATTATTAAGATGCCAGAAAATAATTAAAGTGTGCCTTTTTTTCTCTCTCTTTCAATATGTATGATCAAATAAAAAATGTGTTCTCACAAGCCTTGTATCTGTAAGAAATCAGAATAAAGACTGTCTAAATTTGCCAAATAAAATAGCAGATAACTTTTTCCTGAAAGGCTGGAAAATAGAACAACCATTCAGTTCTTTCTGTACTGCCAGCTATCTGGTCTTTGCACAAGTTCACAAAGACAGGAGCTTTTTCTTTCTTTATGTTTTTTACAGAGGAGAAAGGTTCAGTAGTGGTGACTTTGGCCATTTGAGTAAATTACTCTATGCTTCTCCTGTTTGCTGTTGGGATCCAGTCTTGTCCACTATCACAAAATATTTCTGAGGGAGAAAAGGTAAGCAAACAGACAAACAAGCAAACAAACAAAATATATCCAGCCCAAACACCCAGTAAAATAAAGAAACCATCCCCTAATAGGCTACTCTGAGGTAAAATCATACTGCCGTGCCCTCTTCACAAAGGCATGCAGGCATCTTTCAAATAGTGTTCTGTAAAATTTGAGCGTGATTCCAGACCTGATGGCATGGATGGGATTTACAGTGATATGAAGTCATAAACTATGTGTTTTTCACCATTTTGTTTCTGTCTGGCAAAAGAATTTGTAACCGTTAACAAGAATGACTTGGAAAGACAGAAAATACAAATTATCCGAAATTACTCTTGAAACTTTTTCTATATAACCTAATTTAGCATCATAATGGCATCCCTCTGACATCCTAAATATTCTGTAAGAATCAAATGGACAGTCTTGAGTTTTAAAGATATTATGCATTTTTGTCACACATATGCTCATACCTCTATTTTGAGCCTTAGTTCTTAAATGAAGATATTTTTAATACCTTCCATCGGTAGACAGAAATTGTTTCAGGGGTTGACCCTGGTTTTTTATCCCAGAGATGCTGAAAAAGCTCAACCTTATTACAAGCTTATGTGTTTATTTTTATTATTGAGAACAAACAATAAGGCAAAAAGTCTTCACATATAAATAAAATATTAGGTTAGAAATGTAATTAATATAAAAGGATACAGTGAAGCAGAAGGGTGGCTAATATAGCAAGCAAACCATATATCAATGACAGTTATCACATTTCGATGGAAGACACCAAAGATCAAAAATCAAGCATGCTAATTGATTGGCTTCATTCCTGTTTAACCTGAAGGTTGCATACACAAAGAAACCAGGTTGACCGTGTGAGCAAAGAGAAAAGTAGTTGAGTTAAGATCAAGAAATGTTCAAGAAAGAAGTGGACGGAAAACAAGAGGAAGAAATATCTTCATTTATTGCATTATAAAAGCACTTTACGGATTTAATTTCTGTTGACTACACTCTTGCATCATTAAGAAGATATTTTCAATAACTGGGATGATTGCTATTTTTTGAATGAATTACACAAATTTGGAGATTCTAAATCAATTTTTCAGGCCTCAAGCCATAATAAAATTCAATGCACTTTCCCTACTTTCTCCACCATCGGTCATCCTTCCACTAGGAGAGAACATGTTTGTTGTCTAGAAGAACAACATAAACCTTGGTAATTTGGCTTTCTTTCTTCTGCTCACCTCTTTCTATGCAAAGAAAAATTACAACCAATTTTCATGTACACACAATAGGAAGAAAATTTACTAATATAAGCAAAGGTAACAGTGGGATATACTTCACATAAACAAAGTACATCAATTTGCCACCAAAATGCCCCACGAAAACCAGTCAAGACTGGTAAAAAATATAAGTGCTCTAAAAATTCATTGTACCAAAAACTATGAAAGTGAAAAGTTTTAACAGACTTTTCAATATTTTGAAACCATTTTCTGAGTGTTTTGAATAGGTATTACAAAAATAGTTCTGAAATTTTTGAATTACTCCATTTAGGATTTTATAGAAGAAAAATATAGGTTTCTACTTAAAATGAAGCAATATCTCTCGTAAAAGTGATAAAAATTCAAAGCTGACCTTACAAACTTAATCCTAAAATAATTATATGTTTGACTTCACTCAAACTACCCTTGTTGATTTCAATTTGTTTTAAATAAATTGTGACTGGTTTGCTTTTTGTTTGATTAAGAATAGGAGTTTTATTTTTTTTCCCACAGTCTACATTTTTCCAGACTGGAAAAATTAATTCCTGCTCAATTATACTTCAAAACCTGGGGTTTAGGCCTACTTAGAGCCAGAGACATTTAAAGAAATGTTTCTCCTCAAAATGTCAGTAGTAAAATTGTTAATTAGGTTCCAGTTCAAAGCTGTTATTCAACCAAAGAAGAATACGTGTTTAATTTCAGATAGCAAGTATGTAGTATAGCCTGATAAAAAAATCATAGGAAAAACCTAACCTTCTGTGCCAATTTATCTTTTAAATTTAGTGAATAGCAATAGCCACACTTGTTCTTTGATTAGAAAAATATAATTGTATGTATTTTGTCCTTTTCATGCGCTAACATAGCATTGATAAGAGCTGAAGAGTTACCATGAAATAGAGGCTTTACAAATGGCTTAATGGTAAATAGAAATCTTGCATTTCAAGAAGTTTCAGAGCATGGTCTTTGATCCAGAAATGTTAGTCTTGTTTATAGCCTAAAGTCCAGACTTCTAGTACAAATATTTGTCCATCTCAGACATTGATTTTGGTTTTGTGGGTGGTAGGATATCTATTCAGTATATCTAAAACCTTTGCAGTATGAGATTTTTATAACCAACAATCCAAGATAACAATCCAATCTATAATTTTTACAGAAGTAACTAATCTGGCAAGAAGCCAAATTCATTAATTATCTCTTTTTAATCTAAAGGTTCCTTGGTTGCTTAGCATTACTTATTCATGAATGCTGTGTCTTTTCATGCGTCTTCTTCACTTGTTTTATCCAATTTGAACTGAGCCTTTCCTTAAACAAACCCCATACTTTTGGCGTGAACTTTCGGCCTAGACTATTTGTGCCACCACTATGAGTTGAAAGATGACTTTCTGTAGGTAGCATTTTCAGAGACAGAAGATGTACATGGTCATAACGAAACAATCTCAGGTAAAAATATTCTGGTTTTTATGCTAGAAGGTTATAAATTTATCTGATTTGTGTACCATATAACTTTAATATTGATTAAAATTTTTCAGATGCAAGGAACTTGTACAAAACACTTAGCCACTGCTGAAATTCATATAAGCTTCTTGTTCAGAAACCTTAATTAGTGCATAATGGAATGAATGTACAGTGATTTGGTCAAAATCAAAGGCATGGGATCACTCCAGCTGGAAATTTACTCTCAGATGAGTGATTTCTAGTGTGTTCTAGAAATCATTGCAAAGAGGTAGTGAAATGGCTCCAAATGAATCGTGCACCGTGCTGTACTTGCTGTTTTCTCTCTAATTCTGTGGTGATCTGGAGCTCAGAGCATTATACATCCAAATGTAACTTCATAGTGCATCATCTGAAACATGATTGCTCAACCCTTGGCCTCTTCAGCTTTTCACAATCTTCCTCCTTCGTGGAAGTCATGGGAGATTCCTATAGAGAGGTAATGTTCTCCTTAATAATTTAAGAAAATAAAGTAAAAAAAGGATTTTTTTTCTTTAGATAGTCAATGGGGAAAGTTAACCTTTTTCATTGCAGAGAAAGAATAAAAGATAAAGCCAGTATAGGGATTAAAAACTAGGCATCTGGGAAATTCATACTGACTCCCTACAATTTAATAAAGCTCTAGAGGAAAATCTCTAGCTATGTGATATCACAGCTTCTTCTGACAGTTGTTTTTCTTTTTATCCTAACATTGCCCACTTGAAATCAGCTAACCATCAGAATAAAGTCACCATTTTAGACCTCACAACAAAAACAAGTGGAAAAGACATCAAGCGTGTGAAAGACAAATACAAATCACATTTAATTCTCATTGCTTGGGTATTTTGTCTTTAAGTTAGCATGCACTGACTAAAAAAGCTGAATCCTGTTTAATGTACATATGTTTACAGTGAGAGTTTTAAGTGAATACAGTAAGCAGGATTTGATGTCACTGACTAATTTCTGAGCCTCCCAGAACAATCAGCATCTGCACTGAAAAGCTTAAATCTACTTCATGATTTTTACTTTCAGAAGGTGCAAAGAAACTGAAAACACAGACGGAGTGATTCTTGGGTTGAGGGTGTCAGTGCCAAAGCAGGCAGTTCAGCATGTTAATTGCTTCTACTACTTGGAAACATCTGGAGCTAACACTGAACTATATAAAGATAACTGAAATTGTTGTAAAGCTCATCTCTGGCTTTCAGTTGTATATAAAGCAGGGGCTTTGTTTTATATTTGGCCTGTGGATTTATTTTTTCCACCTAGAGTTATGTATTGTATCATAATGTCTGGAGCAAGATGCCTTCACTGGACTGGATTTTATATTTAAACAAAAATATATTTCAAAAGTGGAAATTAATGGTCTGACTGAAGCCCAGCCTCTGACAATTGCATCCACAGAAGGGAATGTGAAAGACTGCTCACAGAAATTGGCATCTTGGAGTTTTGCAGCTCCAGCCTCCAGCTGTTCTGATCAGTATTCATTTCTGTGTGATTCAGTCACAGGATTGGTGAACAGCACTTCTTGACCTTTTTGACAAGGTCGTCGCTGTGCTCCATCTAACTTCTGACTGGCAAAAGTCGAGACATTTTCTTCAGCCAAGATTTCTTTTTGGCAAGATCTGTCAATTCTGAATTTCAGTAAATATTTGAGGACATTTGTTATTGCAAATAGGAACTGAAGTACAGCTTTTATATTAAATTTCACCTGTGATATAGGGCCAAAGTTGAAAGTCTCTGTTTTCATTATCATTTGTGCATTATGCTGCTACTGCCAGTAGATTTTTTTCTTGAAGTGAAAAAAAAATTGTTTAAAAAAGGGAAATAAAGAAGAGCTAAAATATGTAAATACTAAGACACTTTCCCTTCCTCTGCTAACTCTGATAACAATTAAAACTATAATAGCAATGAACTGTCCCTTCAACTAAAAGGCAACTAAAAAACCGACATGAAAATAGACTTGGAAACACAGACAGTATGTGCAGAATGGAGTCATCAAAAGGGTGAAAAGTAGATATTTTCTTTATTTTAATTTTGCCCAGTGACAATCCCATTTCTTATTCCTTTGTATTAATGAATAGTAGAGAGTAAAATTACTGATTTCTGTGTCTGCGTAACATGGGGATAATAATGTTATCCTATATAAATTATCTCTTTTCTATTAATAAACACTTTTGCTACTTGACTCTAGAGTGTTTGTGTAAAGCTTTAAAGTGAATGGAGATAGGCAGAAAGAATCTGACACAAATATTTTTTATTAGTCCAACTAAGTCCATATTAGAAAATATTTTCTAAAAACTCCAGTTTTGGATCAGGTTCATTCTCACATTTCTACTCTGCATATTCAATAGGAAATATTATTTAGACTATTAAAGTCTCTGCTCAAAAAATAATAATCATAATAAAAAAATTCAAATTCTGGTCTTTTTTTTTAATTCTTTTTTTCTAACATTGTTTAGATATCTTTTTTACAAAACAAATTCTCTTTGGAGAAAAATCTACCCTTTTGAATCACAGTGTAGGTTACTGAAATATGACCTGGCATGCAGAATCAAGGAAATTTTAATATAATCTGAATTTCCCAACCAGTTCCTGGTGAGAAAAGACTTTTAGCTCAGATATTCCAAATTTTTCAGAGACAGACATTGTCTGATGTAGGAGCCATGTGACCTCACCAGATGAACAAAAGGAGTGTACATATATACAAGTTGCACCTGCACTGCTGATAATGTGAACACTCAAACTAACTTAGAAAATGAGCAAAAATTTCAGGAACAGTTCAAACGTGAAGATGAGTACAGAATAAAGTAGAGTGGGCGTCAGTGGCACTTGTGCTTATGTGGGACTGGGTCTGTTTTAGACATCTTTCTGGTTTTTTATTATCTTTATTTTGAAAAAACTCCAAGGTTACGGAATATGTAACAGCTTAGAGTATCTTGTGAATGGAGAAATACTTTTCCTTCTTCCAGATAAAATATGGACTTCTTGCTTATCTTCCCAAGATGTCTAGGAAGATAAAATCCTCGAAAGGAACCATTACCAAAGGCAGTCAATAAATCCTTCTTTTTAGAATTTTAGCCTAGTAAGGCCAGGAAACATTTTATTTTCAAGAAAATTTGGGGTTTTCTCTTCAAGTAAGGAGTCTCTTCCCTCCTCTCTACTTCTTCCCTTTCTCCTCCAGCAAGCCCACAATGCACAGACAATTGCAGAAGTATCCACTTCAGCAGTGACCCAGGGACACCATTGAGGGTTTAACTCTTACCAAGAGTGCGTCCAAGGTGTTAGACGAGTCTGAAAGACCAGTGCATGCCTAGGTCACTTATAAACACTTCTTTACTTTACATACTGGCTCCAGGAGCATGTGTTGTAGGGAATCCTTTGCGTGTGGCTATGCTGTACCTTCTTACATGTTTGCGTGACCTTCATATCCACTGGCCTTAATGTTAGAATCTTTTACTTTCATTAAAAGTATCTCTCTCACACTGAACAAAAAAAAAAAACCAGTATTTTCTCCTTGTCCTAGAACTTTTGGTTAGTGGGGTCTTAAAAGGATAAATACAAAAAAAATGAGACTGTCCTGTAACTCCTTCTATTTAAGAAATTAAGAATCAGCTGTGATCACTGTCACAACAGTTCCTCTCTGAGCTGACACACTGCTGCATGTGATGATGCCAACACAAAGCAATTCCACAGATCACTTCCTGAAAGGCCATTCAGGATCTCCATTTGGCTTTCACATCTTCTGCTGACAAAAACTGTGTTCTTTTGGGCATCGACTGGATCTTTGGAATCTCTTCACTATCAGCCTCAGTCAATAATTCAAAATTTTTTGTTATGGATTTCTCCTTTTTTACAAGAAATTTCATGTGAACTCAATGTTCACTCCTGCGTAGCAACATTTTCCAAGTGAGGGTAAGAAAACATCTCTATTTGAACAAGTTTCCACTCGCACTGAGGGAAGTAATCCAGCTGAGCCTCGTCTCTCTGTGCAAGGTTAGAACATGTTCTATGACCATCTCTTTGACTCCATCCTCCTACTCTTGCTTCCTGATCTATAGGGTTAGCCTCGGCTGTTTTGTGTCAGACACCTAAAGAAGTAGACATGGGTATGGTTATTTACCCTGTAGACTGCAAAAGTCGTCCCTACTGATAATTTAACCGCAGACTTTTTGCAGGATTGTAGCACAGTTTTAAGGTGGTTCTAAAAATGTTCCATTCCACTTTGGCCTTTGAGAAAACAGACCCTTCAGAAGCCTGCAGGCATGCAGAACATGTGGACTGCTCCTCTCTCCCTGCTGAGTTTATGCCAGTGGGTACAGACCTTATGCCAATGGAGAGGCGAATGCTGCCTGAATACTCTGGGTATTTGTTGCACATTAGCACTTTTGATGTGCAAACAACTAAGTTTTTTTAACCACAATTTATTCAAACCCTTCAATCATTTTATTCTTTCTATTTCTTTAAATTAAAAGAAAAAAACCCAGCTCTTTAAGCCATTATTTTCTTGTGAGTCTTGTAGCTATTCTGTATTTCTTCTTCTCTCGGGGATGTATTTTAAGTTCAGTTAGGGAAAAAATCAGCAAAAGAAAACTCAGCCCAGTTTTCGAACATTTGGTAGAGTATTTACTACTCTACTCAAAATGCAGATGAGCATCAAGGAGACAAAAACCTGTCCTGCCTGGCACAGCTAGAAAAAGGAAAAGCCCCTCACTATTTTTCTAGTCATTCTTTTTCAAGAAAATCACTCTTTAGTTACTCATTTCTTTTCCCCATGGTCAGGTTGGCTGCATCTCCAAACACTTGTAAGTACTGTATGTTCTGACATATCCTGAAGTCATGCATTAGCACCTTTTCATTCAGCAAAGGGTGAGAACAGATATCTTTTGGCAGCTGACAGCAGGGAGCAGGCAGAAAGAAGGAGAGTGAAGCTGTAGGACTAGGACACTGTGGTGGCCTAGTGGCTAGCATGGCTAATGTACCAGCTGTGAATAACCTCCTTTTTCCCGCCACCCCCCCCCCTTTTTTTTCATCCCATCCACCCAACAGATGTCTCTCTGTCATTGTCATGTCCTCGAGCTATCCTAGTAAACGATTTGTGCATTATAAGTGAGTCACTAAGGTGGCAATTGAACCTCTTCACAGCTCAAAATTGTTGATGTGTGCACAGAGTGCAGTGTGGGGGTGTGCGTGAGAAAGAGCAAGAGAGGAGAAGAATAAGAGAAAGAGGGAAAGAGGGAGGGAGGGAGAGAAGGCAAAGAAATGTCAAGGTTACCTTGTTTTGGCTGGAGAGTGAAAAGGGAGGGCAAATTAACTCCTGGTTCTATTAGGTCTTTTGGAGATCCAGCAACAAGGCAGTTCCATCCTACTCTAGCAGATGTACCTAACACTTTGAAACATTAAAAAATGAAGAATGCAGTGATCTGTATTGTATATACACTTTATTCTGTGGAACGCACATTAATAAATACACTAAGAGACTGCAAAGTTTGCCAATATAAATAATATGGCTTTTCAAAGTCTGTAAGTAAACGTAATTGAATTTTTCAATGTAAAAATATAGTTCAGTTATAAATTGGAGTCATGCTTGACATTAGTTGGACATTAAGAGATATTAATTAGATACTGTTCTCTTCTTCTTTCTGACTTCCTTCTATAAAATGAATTATTGGGAAAAAGGAATTTGCAAGCATCCAATTTAGAGATTTTTATTCTTGAAAACAAGCTGCCTGGTAATTTTTAGTAGGAGAATAAATGCCTTTTCAAAAACCTTGTCAGTGTGCTGTCTGAAACATGCCCTTTCCAATATGAACACAATATGGAAAAGCTAATCCATTATAATACTTTGTAATGATAATAAGCTACAGTGAACAAGTAGCCTAGGGAAAAAGATAGTAGTAGTCACCTTTAAACAGAGAAAGAATAGCAAGTAATTGTACGTTTTTACAGTAGGCTGATGACAACATTTCCTATGACTTTGAACTTACTTTGGCTGTCACTGTTCTGGCAAACATTCTGCATATCAATCAGAGAGTATATTTCCTGCATGACATTTGGAGCATAATGTATAAAATTTACTTATGTGATCTTTACGTGTAGTCATCTTGTTTATATGTAAATATATTACTTCCACAGCAGAGGCAGCATTAAACCCTTCCACAGGGCAGCATTGACCTCTGCCTATTTGGCATCTGCAGAGTGTTTCTCCTTTGCTGCTGGATTAATCTTTAGCCATTTGTACTCTTGATTGGGATGTTTTCCTACTGAAGCTAAATGCAATCCTGTGCTTAGCTCCACATGACGAAACGTTTTACTTACATTGAATCATATTGTTCAAAGTGTGTATGACTAATTACCGAATGCCTTTTCTTAATTTTTTATAACTGCCCCAATCATTTCCATAATCACCAAAGAATAACTTGACACTTCTTTTGCTTTATGTTCATGGAAGTCTTCAGGGGTAGAATGACTTGTGCTTGGTCACTGGCACTGCGTGTAGCAACCATGCATGTTGGTCAGTCCCTCCGGGATGACAGTTCTTCCTTTTGTATAATTAGCTTGCTACAACAGGGTTTTGATATCTGCAGACTTTCTTAAAGTAAACGCTGATCAAATAAAGCTGCTGTTCACTTGCCTTTCTCAGCTGAAAGGGATTTTTTTCTTAGTTCTTGGAATTTTTTTTTCCTCTGAGGTTTTTCCCCCTTTTTTTGATAAGCAATTCAAGGTGCCTTCAAGAAGTACATAAATATGATACTCTGAATTATTAAACATTAAAGAAGTAAAAAGTGTCTGGTAAAGTAAAGAGGGAGTGAAATGATGTCTGAAGGTAGAGAGTTAAAAATAATATTAAAAAGAGACCTTGCAGAATTCACTTTTATCTTTTCTTAAGTGGAGCAAATACTGATCAGAGGTACTCAAACACTGGCAAAGACATATCTGTATGTACACAATGTATACATCACATATACATACATACATACACCTGCAGTATAAGTATAATCTGAAGAAAGCTTTAAGAATAATGATTTGTACAGCCGCTGAGCTCACCACAGTACCATGCTTATTCAAAAGTCTCAGCCTGATGGTGCTTCCCTATCCACCTCTTTTTTGCTTGTAAGCAGGAGTAACTTGGTCACTTTAGTACTTTGACAACTGGAAGCTGCATTTTTAAACTCTAGACCATCTGGGGTGGAATCTTTATCCCTATTCTCATTAGTATGAATTTCTGTAGAAATATTGTCCTTCTTTGCCTTTTGTAAGCCTGCTATTTTTGCCTAAGATGTACCACGTAACAAACATTACTCGTCTGCACAACCTTTGACGCAGTGGATGTGTCTCAGTTTGAGCAAGGCAGCAGTAGTTAAAACTCAAAAATTGTTTTATAATACCAGGAATTGCACTTCAGCTGCTGAGCTGACCAAAATTCCCCATGTTTTCTGCAACTGCTGCAGAAAGTATTATAGAAATTTAAGGGGGTTGCCTGCTTGGGAGGGCCAATAAAGAGATCAAAACATGTGGTAAGTTAGAGCAACTGCATGTCTCTTTACGGGTCAAAAACCTTATATTAATAAATATGAGTGACATGACAGTTAAAAGTTGCCCTAAATAAGCACAGAAGTACCAAAAATTATGGTTAATTCAGAAGTCTTCTATATCTGTCTACAAGTCATAACTTCTGGGTTTCATCAGCACCCAATGTCAACAAAATGCATAGGCTTTTTACCTAATCTCTTAATTCAAAATTCACATACAAAAGGGAGAACACATTTCTGCAGTAATCTTATCTCTTCTCAGAACTTATTACTGTGTAATACAGGCAATTATGTCCCCATTATCAATTACTGCATTATTTAATTTGGTATCTGGGTCCCTGTCAGATTCTATCTAACTTACTTGACGACTCTGGTATTGTTAGGTCCAGTCCTAGCAGCATGTAGCATCTATATCTTAATAGGTTTGTCTTATTTGTGCATTGTGTCACTTAACTATCAAAGTCTGTGATATGGAGAATACCACAGGCATGTGATTTTGCAGATGTGATTGATTCTGGTAGGCAGTCTTAATCCTACATCTGTTCAGTTGAATTTGTATTTATTTTTTATTTGTTTGTTTCAAGGACGTTTCTTATCCTATCTACAAGGGATCTTAGTGTGTAAAGTACAATGCAGCTCTTTCTAGATGTTCAATAAAGGTCCTGTATGGTCTCAAAATGCAACTGTGAAAATCTTAATTATGTTTAGTTTTACACAGGACATTCATCTCCACAGCAGCTTTATCCACTTTGCATCAAATGACGATACAGAGTTACATTGTTTGAGGACCAAGAAGAGGGACTCTACCTCCCAAGCCAAGGAAATACTGAGTTTTGCTCTGTCAAAATAAAGTCTCTTTCATTACTGATTAAAAGCAGCACTATCAAAAAGATTAACATTTAGAAAAAAAAAAAAAAAAATTATTCACAAGTCTCCTTGATGATCCAAGTTGTGCAAGCTGAGATATTTTGAATTGTTACACCACCAGTGCTGCTTACTGTCTTGCAGAAATAAATGGAGAGATAATGAAATGAGTGTGAGTGAAATATGGACTTACAAGGGCTAATGGCCATGGAGGAGTTGTGAAACACATACAGTGATGGTCTTGCTCTCCATTTTTAGGGCAGGCTCTCCAGGTGTCCTTTTGGACAGTAAGTCTCAGATGTTAACAAGGTTGCCAATGCAACAGCTACTGCTGTTACTTTCACTGATATGTGTGTGTAGATACAAAAATGTGGAAATGATTCCTTTGCACTGAATGAGAACTTGCTTTCCCCTTATTTGACACTCTCACAGTAATATCTGAAACCTTAAAAAATATATTTTGATAGTTAAAGAGTTCTGTGAGACTCAAAGCTCTTCCAGTGGGCAAGTGAATATTGCTATGGGAATTTTAAGATAATGATGACTCAGAAGGGTTGGACGAGCTGCCCAGGGTCCTACAGAAAAGAACTAACTTGGCAAACAGTGCCTCGATTTCTTGATTCCTCGGCTGTTAAACATGTGCTCATCCCAATCTGTTACAGCAGAAAACGTGAGTTGCTACATCACATTTGTCTTGCTGTAGTCCATCCCTCTTTTATTTTTCTGTAATTGTGTCTTAAATTTATTTACAACCTTACACATTAGACTCATTGCTAAAATGTCTCCATTGGATGGTGAAGTCAATCCTTGCAATACTGCTATTCAAGACCAATTATCCATATCCCTGAATATCCTTTAACTTAATGTTTTACCATACATATAATTATTTTATAAGCAGAGGTGTATGCTACAATGATTTCCAAAACTAATTATGATAACATCTATGTGCCAGAGCTTGGAGTAGCTCATTTGCAAACGTAATGTAACATATTCTATTTTCTTTACATTTAAAGAAAGCCTTGCCCTGAAAACTAAACACTGATTAAAGCCGTACTCTGCTGCTTTGTGGTGTTATTTTTAATAAAATATTATCCATGGTAAAATGTAAATAAAAAGGCAAATTGCTTCATTCATCATCTATTTTAAGCAGTTAAAATGAATGAACTCTCCTTTGAGAAAACTTCTGACCAAGCAAAATAATGGTTATGCATTTGAGAAAACATTTAATGAACTCACTGGTTAAAATGCTGTTATTTTAGAGCCCATTACTATGTGTTTTAAATTAATTGAGGTTGCCTTGCTTAAAAGGCCTTCCCCTTCTTTGCTCCTTTCTATCCTAATATACCAAAAATAATTGACCTCAGTAACATATGTGGGAGCAAAGATCTTTCCTGGTCAGGAATGCTGGCTGCACAGTCAAATGTATGAGCCCACAAATGGAGGAGTAGCTATTCATGAATCTTCTCTCCATAATCATTTGTCTAGTGTCAGTTCAAAGTCAGGGAACTTGCCAAAGATCAAACGCATTTTTCTTAAAACAGTTCTTATTGTAAATATTCTAACTGGTATCCATTTTCCTTTTCTTCCTGTTCTGAAACACACGTATTTACTATGCTAGTAATGTTTGGGTTCTATAGGTTGAAGGAAAATATACTGCTTGTCTGAAAAGTAAGATTATTTCAAATAATAATGTGTAATCCTTTGGAACTGGAAACTGGGAGGAATTCAATTACATAAAAATAAGAAAATAAACCCCCAACCTCAGAATTTGTAAAAGCTCAAGGATTTAACCTGAACATAACAGTAGATGTCAATCTAATTTGCCCTTTAGGTGAACTTTAAAACTTGTCCTGTTTATGTGGTCTGGTAATATGACTTAATGTGTTAGATTTATGCTTCATTAATAGTCACAGATGGCAAAATATATATATGCTCTTCCTGTGCATATCAATTACTAATATCATATTTATTTTTGATGGCTTTAATATTCTTATTTTAGAGAAAATGGATTATGTGAATATCAATACTGAATTTTCAAACCACAGTTTATAATATTGTAAAAGTATCAAAGACACATTTCAGATCCAATTATGTGATGTCACCCCTTTATCAAATTACTTATGTTTGAGGTAACTCCTACTCAGCTCAGTTTGAGCCTTCCTTGCTGCAGGTTGTGGCAAAAGCAGTGTTTGCAGCTGGAAGTTGCACTGGGCTGGGAGTAGCATCCAACAGGAGATGTATAAAACGCAGCGGAAGAAGAGCTCAGCCATGGAGAGGACTCAAATGAAGAAGGTGTGCTTGTGAGTCAAGTTGGCTTAGTGGTGAAAGTTATCAGGATCCAGGGTGGCCAAACTCAACTGTGAGAATGCCCTATAAATGACATTTATCTGATGAGGTATGGTGGTATAAGTTTGATTATGCTCTCTGGATTTCCCTTTTACAGTATTTTTTTATTGCTATAAAGGAGTATAAAACACTTATGAAGATAAACATTTTTGTCTCCAGCCTTCATTTCTACCAGTTCCAAAAGATTAAAGTGTTCCAGTTTTGAGGTTTGGTATTGTTAACTTAATACAAGTTTCAATAGCTGGAGTCTAACAAGAGGATGGCTATTCAAAATCACATGTTGCAACAAAGGTTTCATACTCTTGGGTGAAAAAAAAAAGCCTGAATTCATGGCATTTTAAAAGGTACTCGTGTAAGGGAAAGGGATAAAACACAACGAGAGAGACAGACCTCCACCTGCATTACAGGTACGCCCTTTCCAGTTCCAAAGTACCCAAATCACCCTTGAACACTGGACAAAATTCTTATAAATCTAAGATTATCAATACAGGTTTCAATGTCATTTTCAGAGTTTTAATTTAAGCAGGCTGGTTTGCATCAGTGTATCTTGACACATTAAAAAAGAAAAAAGCTTCTCCTGAACTGGAAACTGACTTAATTCTTGTAAAACTAATCTGAATCTTGTGATGGCTTTGGGGGAGCCCTTCTGACCACTGTGCACGTGAAAGAGAAGGAGACACAGGTTTTTATCCCTCAGGGTTTCTCAGAAGACAGTCGCCTGTCTGGAGTCCCTTACTTTGAGTTCAGTCACATGAAGATAAATGATCAACTGGAAGTGCTGGATGAAAAAAGTTGTTATGAAAAGGTGGTCTTGCAATGTATGAGTAGAATGCATTTAAAAGAATGTATCTTCAAAAATAAATTGAAATCACTATTTCCCTTATATCTTTCACATCTACAAATACAGAAGCTGAAATATGTGCATGTGTTGCCGATCAGAATCCTAAAAAAACAGGAAGGGAAACTCACAAAGCACAATTTCAGGAAGAACAGACATTTCAGGAAGAAGACATTTCTTTGAATGTTTCTCAATTTATTTATTTATTTAATCTTATTATTTATATACAATGTGTAATAGACTGTTTCATTTTCATTTATGTTTATAACAGACACGGCTCATGTAATGCAGTCTGTATGTCTAATGCTAGCAAAATAACAGTACTCAGTCTAATACTTATTATACAAGATTATACTACAACAATTATTATACTGTTATTGTTTTACCACTTGCATGCATGTTAACCTACACATTCTACATGATATGAATATTCAATTATAAGGAAATAAATATAATTTAATTTTTTACACGACACTAGCCTGATTTTTTTTCTTTTAATATTTGAGTTCAAAGAATGTTTCTTCTGTTAAGAAGCATCAAATTTATTAGAATGAATGGCATACACTGTTTAAGCTTCAAATACGTGGTTGTTCTGTACTAAGTAAGGTAGTTATAGGAACCAGTATACATAAACTGTATAAAACTAGACAAAATTTATAATTGCATGGACAATAGCAGTTGATCCAGATTTTCTGGAGTTTGTGCAAGCAAAAAAATTGTTTTCATGATGCGTGTAGATGAAATTGTGGCACATAACTTAAATACTTCCATGTATTTTTCTCGCCACAATCATTTTTCATTGGATCATGAACAGATGAAAGAATATTTTCAGAAGAATGGGACAAGATGAGATTTACCTGAACTGACAAGAACAAAAGGTGTTTAATGAAGTCTTGAATATGCACTAAAGGTCACATAAGAAGAACATTGCCTCAATATTGAAAGTCATTTGTAATTAGAAGCAGAAGTAATTGGATTCCTGTGATACCTTCTTCTTTCCTTTCTATCTGACACACATGGACATTACCTATGACCCTGGATTAAATATTAATAAAATGCAGATTTAAAATATTAAAACTTTACATTCATGTTAATAAGTACTGTCAATCTGTTGAGACTCAACATATGGCTAATTTAAGAGTTAAGATTAGATGTTCATAATTCTCTAGATTACCAATGTCTTTTTTTTTTTTTTAACTTCAGCATTTCACTATGGAGTTAAGAAAAAGTAAGTTGGTATTTTTCTGGGGCCCCCAAGCAAAGCAATCGTATTTTCACTGTGATCTGAGATCAACAATGCTAGTAATGATTATAGGCAGGTATAATTTTCTCATTAGGATAAATTCCAGCCTGGGTGGTGAGAAGGTGCCATTCATTAGGGGAAGCAAGCACTGTGGTATTGGCAAATCCTACTATTAACACATGTATCTATACATTATTCAAATTATGAAAAGACAGAACAAATAGTTTGTTTTCAGACTTCTGTGAAAATAATGCAAATAAATATATGGGACAGTTTAAGTGTAATTGTGATTTGGTTTTGATTAAACCTTGATAAAGAAGAAAAATATATTTATATGTGTACAAACACACACTTCTGCATGGCACTCCAGACAGGTGAAAATACTAATAGATATTTTGAGCGGTAGTGTGAAAAATTTGCATTTCTGTCTCTTCAGACTCTCTCCTCAAAATTTGACAGAAGTTCAAACTCTTAGTCATTAAGAAACTCTTCGGGGGTATGAGATGTTTCTAATAGTTTATTCAAACCGTAACATTAAAAATTTAACATATGGGGTGACTTATGGTCTTATGAGTAGGAAACAACAAACTAGAAGTGCATTTTAGAAGAAAACAGAGTTTGTGCAAACTGTAGGGAAATTGTTCAGTTTGTTTTGAAGTACAAAAATGGATGTTGAGAAAGATGGGTAAAGTTTTCCATATTTTCTTCCATCTAAAAGGGTAGCTCCTGCTTTAGGATAAGGTTATACCTCTTTCTTTTCATTCCCTATCTTCTTTTTCATAATGGGATCTGAACTGCCTTTATTATGACTGGATCTAACCCTCTCTGTTCTTTCTGGACACTGGGCCATCTGCTAACCCAGAGAGAGAAGGATTGTGTGGGAAGAAGCACAATAGACTACATATAAAGCACAGAACTATCTAGCAGGGGTGAGGAGAGACAGTAAACTGTGATCTCCACAGCTGTTATCGTCACTTCTCATATGGGAAAAATGAGAAAAGAGGAAAGCAGTGTTCATTAAAGAAATTGTTTTAATTTTAAACCTTTGTAAAGAGAGCTATTCTAGGGTGATTTATGCTCCTTCTTATTCTTTTGACATCGAAATATTTTATGAAAATATTTTATTTACACCAAGCTCAGCCTGAAATATTTTAATAACTTTTCCTAGAACTTCTTCCACTTTAAAAACTGCAATAAAATTTTGGAAAATAAACAATGTTGACCATGGTGTTGTCAACAATTTCCATTTTATAAGTTTCTGAAATTGTGTTATTTTTTACTTTTGCAAGGAATTATAAGAAAACTTTGATCAGTTCCATGAGTGCTGTTTGCTTTGTATCATGCAATGCATCAGTGCAAGGACTAGGATTAAAATTCTCAGTCTTAATCTTCTTTGTTATGACCTTTAATGCTCAGCTCTCTCATTACCCACTCTGCTATTAAAAGCATTTAAATCAACAGTACAATACATTTTGACAAGGAAGTTTAAGCATAAACAGAATTACAGGAATGTTATTTTAAAAAATAATCCAAAGTATTCTTCTGATATACAGACTTGTCCATCTTCTAAAACTCTGTATGTGCAGTGCCAAGTTCTCCCAGTGACCGGTGTTTCCAGATTTCAAGTGATAACATGCAGCTGAAACTGGTATGAATAAATTCTTTAAACTTCTGGTTGCTGGCTGCCAGCTGTCTTTCTTCTTCTGTTTCTATGGAGATGGCAGTTAGTTCAGCAAAAGGAAGTTAAGCGAATTCTCTTAAACGGTGATGTCCGACCATTGTAGCCTCAGGGCCTGAAACATTCTCTCAAAATAGTCAGGGAGACAGAACCAATATTTTCAGGATAGGTTTTCGGGTCTGGGTTAAAAGCAGAATTGAGAACTTCTGTGACTTGGGAAAATGGGCATAAAGAGAGCTCAGGAACTCAGTTTTATATTGAGTATACACATTACTGAACAATCAAAAATAACCAAACCGTGAGCTATTTTCCTCGCTTTGACTGCAAAAGGAACACATTATCCAAGAAATCTCAACTTTGTCTTTAATGTAAAGTACATTGCACCTGTTTGAGCAGAAATATCATGAGTGTTCTCTGACATACATGAGTCAGGAAGGAAGGTCATTGTCTTTCTTATCTTTGCCAGATCTTTTGGGGCCCAGACATGAAGCTTCAAAATGTACATGCTGCTTTTGCCAAAATTGACCTAAAACAGCAAAGAATTTCTGTGATTTATTTCTGCTCTGTTTAAATCCTCTCCAACATTACAGTAAAATGTTACTACAGCTGCTACCTGGTTCTTCATCTTTGGTTGACACATGAGAAAGCCCAAACCAGCCAAAATGATAGGTGCCTTGAAGCCCATTTTGTTTCTCCCAGCCCCAGTGTTCTGGAGACACAGTGGGGTTAAAAGAAACTTTAGTCTTGGGTGGTTGTAAAAGAGAGTTTCTTGCACAGGCAGAGCGAGACTTTGGCTTCCCTGCCAGTTCAAGGAGGGTTGCAGTAAGAAGGAAGGGAGCGAAGGACCTTCCAATTATATTTCCTTTTATGTTCCTCTGTACTGATAGGAAAATGCAGCTGTGTTGGCTTCTGAAGAAAGACTAGGGTAAGTCTTATGCAAGTTACACGTTATGCACTGGGATTTTTGATGATAAATCTGTAAATTCTGATTGTGTAAGAGACATACACTTTCCTCCTTCTGTATTAATAATGTTGCACTAAATTAGAACCTATCTCTTGAAGAAAGAGGATAGGCCTAGAGAGCTTATAAGACAATGTAATTTACTGGTTGATCTGAGGGAAAACAGGAAGATACTGGATTAATCTGAGGGAAAGATCAGGAACTCTTCAAGAAACAGAGCGCACACTAGCCCGTGTTCTTTCTTTTATCCTTGAATTAATATGTTTCACTTTAAAAGGCAGAAATATCTACAACTTTATTTTTTATTCTTGCTAACAATCACAGTAACTTTACAATCATCAACTCTTCTACTAATAAAACTTATTGACAATTATTTTATATACCCTTAAAATTGATACTGTAAACCAAACATTTAAAGCTAATTTCTATTCCAGCTAATCAAGAGCAGTAATTAAACACTAGGTTCTTTAAATCATATTCTATCACAGCCTTCATGTTTCCCATCACACTACATATGGTCCAATTGTTTACAGATGACAAAAAAAAAATCCCTGCTCAGATGTTAAATCAAGATGTTTTCTTCACTTTCAAATAGGAGGCTTGCAGCCAATTTTTACAATGAGTTATTCTGAGTTTAAAAAAAAAAAAAAAAAACCACTCCAAAAAAAACCCCAAAAACCAAAAAACCAAAAGGAACAGAAAAGAAAGGAAAAGAAAAGAAAAGGTTTGGACATCAGGCTTGCATAGCCCATCAATATCAGGACCTGCCAAAATGAAGCAGTTTCTTAAGTGTGTGTTCAACCCTGTGTCGGAATAATCTCTTGGGAAATTTATCTTTTTTGTGCACATTTGATGCAAGGCTAGAAAAATCAAGAGGGAAATGTTTTATAGCCAGAAATAGGTAACGTGACATCAAAGCATAGACAGAGTTCCCCCATTGGTACTCTTTGGCAGTCTGAATATCATAGTGTTAAATAGCAGAGGATTAAAGCATCTCAGGGCTTGACTCTGCCATAGTGCCACTGCAAATTTAGAGCAATTCCTTTGTATGCTTGTCTGAAACAACTATCAGCACAAAAAAGAAACAGGCTTGAAATGTGGATTTTATGGTGTAATTGTTACTGAAAATTTTATGAGATTCCATCTTGGAAAAAGAAATGGGGTTGCAAGTTCTTAGGCCACAGGAGCATACACTGGAAAAAAAGCCTCAGACTCCAAAGCTATCAGAGATTACAAGACACTGTATTATCAGTACGCTGTGTCCAGCTTTACCCAACATGTTCCCTCTAGGGAAGGAAGAAGAAAGAATGAAACGGGGTCCCAAAGATAGGAACATCCTACGTACAACACTCATCTGCATTTTTGCTTTGTGTGGTGTCACATGGACAGCAGGATTAACACGCTCTGCCCTATTTTGAATCCAGCTTTAACTTCCCCAGATGTTTGAAGCTGTGTGATGCAAATTCTTAAGCTATTTGTTTCTAATTGTCTGGAATAAGTTGTTGTGTATAAATAGGAAGCTAAAACTGTATGAGAAGTGTAATTGGAACATAGGCTTTTTCTTGTGCCAAAGGGCTCTGCTGAGGCAGTGGAAATACCCTGCCCCATGGGTTTCTGACACTGTTTTCTGCATGTGGGTAAGGCAGCAACTTAAAATGCGTTTTCAAACTAATAAATGAAGACAACGAAACAAAAGAATAGATTATGCTGTTTGGTTGGTTGTGGCAATGCACGACCCTTTTTCTAACACCTCAGAACACCTCAAAACTGGCTTTTATTAGGTTCTGTCTTCCAACAGCCTTCTGCCTGGCAGGCTTCCTCAGGTGCAATAAAAATAAGTAAAGGAACCAAACAAAAGGCTGTCTTACCATCCCAGCTTTGGAGCTGCTGCTTCAGTCCTCTTGTCTCAGCCTCGACTCCGGTTGAATCTATTTCTTGGTGTTGCTTTCACTCCAAAACCTGCAATTCCCATTCATAATCCTACTATGACTGTCCAATAATTGTGTATTTGTATAAAAGGGGGAGGATCAGCCCCGTTGACTATTGTTATGGTCCTAAGTACTCAATGGGATGGCTTTCCAAGCAGTATTAGAAGTTTCTTTCCACTCATGGCCCCTGTTTCTGGGGCCAGTTGCAGATGGGTAGGAAAAAGCTAGAAGGATAATACATTTCAGTTTTATTATCCTACAGCAAGCAGTTGTGGTCATAAGCTTAAGCTGATGTGTTTGAGTGTACCTTGGTGCCTCAAGGTATTGGGGACCCTTATTTCCTGACATACACACAGGTAAATTGGATACTGCTACCTAAAAAATAGTAAGCAGTGTCTCTATTAATTTCCTGTAAAGTTTTCAGTTGCCATTTGAGGGAAGGCATGGGAAGAATGTCAAAATAGCAATATCAGTTACTTTATGGTGGACTGCTTTTCAGTCAAATGAGAAAAGGGCATTAATTACAGCCTTGGCAAATGCTCTTGCTGTGCTTTCTCTGGACATATCGTGGATGTAGCATGCATTTAGAACTGGCACACCCACTTGTTTAAGTGCAGTATTTGCAAATGAGTTAGATATTTTCTGGCTTTAGGAGTAGAAAGAAGAGTGATATTTCAGAAGCTGATTGCTGGTTTAATCTTAACAATTAGGAACAGAAAGGCAACCTTTAAATATCAAGAAAATGAACACACTACATAATAGAAAATTGTCATTTTAATGTTGTTTGAAAGGATGAAAGGAAATGCATGCACTATAAATCAATTTTATACTACTCCATACAGGCTTCAGATAAGACATAGTATTTTAATGAAGGCATGACAAACCAAAAAACCACTAATTATTTTTTTTAATACTGAAAATATTTCATGTTTAGAATTAAATGATACAGAGGAAAGTTGAATGCTAAGACTTATTTGCAGTCAACATATATGGCCACGGAGAGCCCAGCCTGCATATAGCAAGGTGGTGAAATTGCGTAATTAACAAATTCAAGAAATCTGAATTGTGATACACTGCATATCTACTTCTAGATCAGCAGATGAAGCTCACATTTTCATTCTTGATATGTACAGTTTTTTAAATATATATCACAACATTAAATGTAAGGTGAATGTGAATTTAGATTCCTAAGTTCTCTCCTGGTCTCTGTCCCTCACACTTGAAGTACAATTTAATGGTTTTGATTTTCAGTTTATCTTCCATGAGATGACATGCACTTACTTAAGCAAGTGAATATTTATTTGCTTCTTTTCCAACAGAAAGCTCTTGATTTTTTGGTTTGCTCTATGTTGAATCGAATTTAAAATTTGTGAGATATTTTGAGATGGTGTAATAAAGTTTATAAATATTAAAAGACAGCTGAAGTCCTAATAAAGTATCACCAATAGCCTGCAGAGAGAATACAGTAGGAAAACACTATAGGGCAAGAGAAAGCTTCCGTTTTATCACTGAATCATGTTTGAAAAACTACTGGAGTTATCCACCATGGTTTGCAAGCACATACATTTTAGGAAAGGTTTACTCTGGTGCTTTCCCAGAAGGATTAAATTAGCCATACCTTTCCACATAGATGTTTAACTGGAGTTTTGTCTTGTTGGGGTAGAGAGGGAAAGCAGGGAAAGGAATGCATAACAGTCACAGAAGCAGCATATTGTATGTTGCAGATGTTCCTTCCTGTACTAGCCAGAATTGCTTCTGTCAGGTGAAGGTATTGAAATGGAAAGCCTGAGTCTCATTTTATCCTAAGTCATATTTGTTTAATATTATGCAATAATGAACAAAATAAAGGTAAAATGAATGCAAAGACTTTTGTGGGATAGGAGTGGAGAAGAAGTGTTTGTGCACAGCAAATTTCAAGGGGCTGAAAAGATGATCAAACCCCTGAACATTGTTGTTAACACAGTTTTTAACATTCTGTAAGCCTGCAAGTCTAGCCTGTTTTTTTGTACTAAACTACTAAGTTTTTCTTTTGAATTTTTTTTTTAAATGAAACAAAATTTGAACTTACGTGTTCAGGTGTAATTTTGTGGACTCAGTCTAGGTTTATGAGTGCTCCAAAAAGAGCGCTTGGGTAATAAAACTCTGAAAACAAGATTAATTCCTCCTTAGTTGTTATTTGTAGGGCAGTATTACATAAACTATAACACTGAAAAGGATTATATAGCACAAAAAGTGTGCTTGGCCCATAAAACTTTGAAAATATGAAAATTAATTCATCCTTAGCTGCTATTTGTAGGGCACTTCTATATAAGCTATAGGACTGAAAAAGCACTTACATGACAATGAATCTGCGAAGTGATAACATGATATGTATTTGATATTTGTATTATAACATATAATACAAATAAAACTGATGTTTACATTCTAATTTTTCTTTGTATTTTGCACAATATATGAACTTTTGATTATCATTTATGGAGGAATAATGTTGGATTTTTGGACAACTGTGCCTAAATCAACTTATCCACTCTCTTTGGTTTGTAACAAACTTAATAGAATTATAGAATTGATTAGGTTTGCAAAGGAAATAAGTAATATGAATGAGACACAAAGGGCATTCTGTTTTGTTATGAATACGCTATTCAGAAAAAGCAAAACTGACCAACACAACCACACAATGTAAAAGCATAGGCTGGAACTCAGTCTTTACTCCCTGGTAGGTAGCGGTGGCAGAACACTGGAAAACAAAAAGGTCAAACCTTGTGAGAAAGAAAGGAAGTACTACTACAACCCAGTAGCATAAAATGCAGCTGGAAGAAGAAAGAAGGAACTGTGGACAGGTGTCCTGAGTCAGACTGTTTGGCCTGCATGGGAAGCATGTGATCTTTTATTTTTTATATATATTTGTTTAAATCTTTGTCTAAGGATGTGAATTTACAGTGCTTTCAGTAGACTTAGGCAGAGAACCTGCTCAGAGATTGTGTCTTCCTATGTATAAGAAACACTAGATAAAACAAGGAGAGGATACCTCCTCCTGTCTTCTCAAATCTACTGCAGCAACTAGATTCGTAGAGGACTGGACCAAATATCAGATCTGATCCAGAGAAACCAAAAGCTATTTGAAATAACCAAAAATGACATAAAGGACATTCTTTTCCTTCATAAGATGAGAACATCTATTGTCCCAAGACAATTCAAAGGCTGAAATACCCTAAGATGTTTAACACAAATGCCTGCTGTTGCTATTTCTGTTCTGCATCACTTGTCCCCTTACTTTATGTCTCTGCATTGCAAACCAGGTATTCAAGTACAGAGTTTCCCAGATTTAAATGCTTAGAGGAAATCATTCCAAAATCATAGAGATTTGGAAAAAACCTTAAACTGGGTGTTGCTACCCAACATCTGGCACATCACTTCAAGGTAGAAAAGGAGAATATGAGTTTCCTCTGTGGACTGATAAGCAGTATCTAAAGAGTAAATATTGCTTAAGCAGTTGTGTAGTATAAATAAGCCAATTTAATTTAAGACATGCATAGCACTTTTGTCACTAGTTTTTATTGTCTGTACCAAAGAAGCACAGTAGTGAATGTTTAAAAAGAAGAAACTTTTGTAGGTCACCTACTTCATCTTTCTGGCAACTCTGAATTGTTCCCTACAGTACATTTTCTACTTCTTTGTCATTTTCCAAATTAAAAACAGAAGTGATGTGTGTAAAAATATTAAATTAACATTTATTTGACAATAAAGCAAATTACATGTATATGTAAACTTCTCAATTAGTCCTTCAGAGCTTCCTTGGGACCACTATACTGTGAAATCAGTAACATATTTTTATGCTGTGTTAAAGATAGATACAAACTTTGTGTTAAGAAAAGGCCACTTTAATTTTCTTTTCAAGTGCAGAAACTGTAGAATGAAATCATTGTTTATAAAAGGAGACACAGTGATAGCACTAGAAACAAGGTTTTGTTTATAGACGAAGTGGGAGTACAAGTAGACACAACTGAATATTTCTTTTCTTTTCCTGACAATACATAGCTACACTTTTTCAGATTATTTTTTTTAAGTACAGCACTGCTTTTTCTAATTGACAAGAGTATTCTAGTTGAATTTGGTGTGATAAGGTAAGTTCCACAGCCACTTAAGTTATAGTATAGCAAAGCCAGGGATTTACTTCTGGTGAAATGAACATGGCACTCAGGCTACATTGCTTCAACACTTCACCTTTTGGGCTTCGTCTTTAATGATAGAAAACCCGCTTGTGTATATATACAACTTGTAAGTCCTAGTGGAAAGTTATGGTGTAGTTTCACACGAAGGCGAAATAGCTGAGATAGATAATGGGAAGGCCTTGATCTTCTCCAGCAACTGTAAAGAAAGATGGGGTTAAAAACTTTGGAAGGTTTACTTCCAAAGGTATTCCAGTTGCTGAGATTACTATTCTGCATCTATGATATGACTACGAAAACTTAGCATAAAACCCGTTTGCAAGACTCCAGACCTTCATGGATTTATACTCTGTCAATAACCATGTGGATCTTCTTGACAGCTGCAGGAGCACCTCAGTCGTAATTTCTTACCATTTCACTCACCTGGGACACCTTTTATGCATAGCAACAATAAGATGTTCATACATATGCAGGCATGTTGCATGTATTTAATAAGTATTGTATAAACAGGTAAACAGGGTAGTGAAGTTTCTATCTGTTCACATAAAAAATAAAGCATATATCTTCCAACAGTCAAATTAATTGTAGCAGCAGTTTGTATGAAGATGCAAGTCTTTACTAAAACAGTCATTAGATTTATTTACGAGACATAATTGTTTATTACCAATCTTAAAAACTAATTATCCCCTGATGGATCTTAAACAACAAAACACACCCTACTGGGACCTACACAATTTGTAGACTTAATCTGAAATTTTAGAAAAAGGCAGATCAATTGATCAGAAGGTTAGGTTTTTTCCAGTACTGCAACAAGTAACAAGATCTCAACCTATACTACAAGCAGAAATGAAGCATAATTATTCCTCTGTTTGATTTTTTGTCAGCAAATCTCAAAACTTGTGGGTTTTTTTGTTGAAGACAAAAATAAAGTTACTACATAAGAATGACCAATAATGCTACAAATCCTGATTCTTAGTTGAAGCCCAGCTACTGTTAAAATCTCATAAAGAATACTTGTTCTTAGAACATATCCAATTTGAAAAGTTTTAAATATACCTCTTAGATAAGCAGAAGGATTTTATGTATTGCTGTGAACCGTATGAGGTTCATCGATAATTATTATTTTCATTCAGTTTAAGTGGAAAGGCAGTTCAAATTCTGCACACAATTTTTTCATCATTTTCCCTGTGCCACTTCTGATTTTTAAGATCTAGGAGCTGTTCAAATGAGTTCGCCATTGACTTTTGTGTAAGAAATCCTCTTAAACGTGTACACTTTTCTGTACTCCATAAAGTAACATGGTGTAAATAATCATGCAGTCATCAGTGCTACACAGGAAAAAGCTGAGAAGGAATTCTCTAATGAGTTCACAGAATTTTCCTCTTAGTTACCCAAAGAAAATTTGTGTCAACTTCCCAAGGTTATACCATTGCTATACCTTAACTTTTAACATTTTCCCAATGGGGGAAGGACGGACTGTTGTTTAACAATCGAATTAGATGTTTCCCTTTACTAACACTTCAAACTGAAGGCAAGTAAACAAAAGCCCGTTCTGGGTCTAAACAGTTAAGACCATGATTTTCTACTTCAGAAGAAAGATCTGAAATACTTTGACACTAGATGCATGCAGAAAAATACTATACTATATATAAAAAAACTATATGCAAGGATTTTCTCATGGTGTTATTCAAAGTGTGTTTTGAAGAGGACAACGCATACTCGAGCTGTATTTTACTCTGCCTAGCTGTCTTCCCCTCTCAAATCTGTTTCCTTTCTTCTTTTATTGAAAAATCCTACTTGCCAAGAATCAGTGTAGGCAGAGAGTAATCCAACAGCAATTAGAAGCCGTAGTATCCACAAGAGATATTTGTACCCAAAATGGATCCGTAATAAAAATAGCAATTAAGAAGCATAAAAGAGGGAGCAGCAGATGAACTTTTCTCTGTTTGCCTCAGCTCAGTTTGCACAGTGAGGCAAGGCTGCTCTCACAGACCCCTCGCAATTCCAGTGCTGGTGTGTTGGCAGAATGTTTAACAGGCATCTTGAGACTGCTAACTCCACTGCATAGTAATACCACAAAAATTGATTAGAGAAGTATGACAATGCCTCTCATATTCAGTTGCAGGTCTTTGTAATTAAAAATCTGTTCTTAAAAAAACCAACAAACAGGAAAACATGGATAAGTTTCTGCAAATCAGAAATACAGCTGCAAGTTTATTGGGTTGTATTCATTACTGAATGACGACAATTTTCTGTTAGGTTATTCCACCTGCATAGAAAAGCCCTTCCCAATTCCAGTGTTCTTACAGAGTTTTACAACATTTTCCATACCATTTTTAAAGTAAATAACCTTGCCCAATGTTTACCATCCAAAACTATGTAATTTTTTCTTTGTAAGTAAATATTCTGTAATTACCAATAGAAGCATTAGAAGAAGAGCTTACAGACTCTAAAAGGAGGAGAGAAGTGGGTTGATGGAGCACTTTCTAAAGCAAATAACTGAACACTACATACTATATACTATAATTGAAGACTAAAACTGTGGCGTCCTCCTCTTAAATCTCTGACAGTCATTTCACTCTCAGAAATGTATTTTGTAAACCAGACAATACTAAAGATTTCCTTTGATCTACCATTCAATAAGTAAAAGAAAAAAGGAAATCCCAGTGCCTGGCAGGGTTATTTGAACGGGAGGCTGGTGGGTTTAGGGTTTCTTTCCAAAGAAGAGAGAAATTAACTACATACGTAATACTGTTTAGAAAAGATTAGAAGTTACCCTCCTCTGAGCATTTAACATAGATTTATCTTGACCTGAACTCCCTTGTTTAAATACAGATTGGAAGGGAATGTTCTGGTGCACTCTGAGGTCAATGTAACTCCCTTTGACGTGACATAGTTAATATATCTACTTCAGCCTGATAAAGCCAGACAAACAGATCCTTTTCTGTCAGCCAAAAGACATCTTCTCAAGAAAAGAAGAAACACATTTGGGCAAGCGTTAGCGCCACCACCCGGAAAACCTGGGGGCACAAAAATTGATAATGGTTTGTTTGCTTAAAAAAAAAAAAAGACCAAAACCGGACCAAATATTCCCTTTCTAATTGTGTTTACAGCTTTTGTCTTGAAAAATAAAAATAAAGCTAGGAGTATACAAGTTATAAGTATGATAATGACCTCCTCTGGCATGATTCACTGCCCACTCACCCCAACCCTCCCTTACTTTTACATATTCTCCAACATAATAAGCCTGCCACCACTAATGTTATAAAGTAGTAATTGTGCCTAATTGGTAGGGAGGTGACAGACCATTCTGGTAATGTTGTGAAACTGTAAGAAAGGAGGAGTGAGAACATTCACAGACCCAGCAGTAATTATCCACTAATTTGGCCTGTTTGTGTGGGGACAGCTCATTATAGCCCTTAAGAAACCTCAGAATAAAGAGAGAAAGTAGGTAGGAGGTAAGGTTAAATAATTAGTGTTCAGCAGATTTTTCTTTTTTTTTTTTTTTTCTTCCTTTAATTCAAAGAAGAGGATTAGGGAGGGAGAAATGTGATGAGTGTAACAATTGGGAATGGTGTATCGTCGCCTTCTAACTGAATTTTACACATTCGAAAGCAAACAAATAGTTTACAAGACACTGTGGGAAAATTACATATTTCAGAGAAGTTTTTGAAGTAAGACAATACTTAACATTTTTAAATGCAATATGTTAATTTTGTGCACTTCAGGTAATTTATGAAAACAAATGTTGAGGCCAAAATCATTCTCTTAATTTTGGTTTTCTAGTTATTTTGTGTTTTCATGTAATTTCCTAATGTGTACTTCAAAGCAAAGTGAAATTCTTTGCATTTCTATTAAGAATATACATGGGATTTTTCTGATCTCTATAGTTTTTTCAATATAAACTAGTTAAAAATGTTTGAGAAGTCACACATTAGATTTTTAAAGTGGGAGTAGTTTGAGGTAGGGGAGATCATACTGTCTCAGCATACAAAATTATTTTGATTAACCTTTTTTGCTGAATTGGTTGGTGATAGTTTATTAAAATAAAAAAAAAAAATGTAGACTACCCCCTGCAATCTTCAATATCTATCAGATTTATAATTTGGTTATATGATTTCCAGTCATTAAGGACGTCATTCTTAAGACTGATCTACAGAAGTAATAAATGTGATCTTTTTGAAAAACACTAAATATATTTAAAAATTTAGTAGTTCACAGCTAACAAGCTGTGAAAGTCTGAAACACTTTTCAAAGACAGGACACTAAATGTTAGGAATAGAAAGACCAAAAATAAAAAGGCTATTGTTCTCATCCTCTTTGCATAGTTCTGTGATCAAGCATCTTATTAGGCTTCTCTTTACATAACCAACATTACAGTTCTGTTTCTACTGGAGTATCATGGAAAAAAATAACAAGAATCTACATTAGGATGTGTTTCCTAATTTTCAGTGTAAATTGCCTTTTACTCAGTTCTCTCACATCCTTCTGCTACTCTCCCTCAATTCCTCTTCTTCTTTTATTCCTGTTTGAATTCCAGAGACTTGTTGATGTTGAACAACTGTAGTCTGGTTTTATTTATAAAAATTACTCAAATAGAACCGGATTTTGAGTCATTTAGTCACCATCAGAAATATTTTCTCCTGTAAACATCTTACGAAGATTTAATTCTAATAGGATTTAACTACGACTATGCATTTAAAGTGAAATTCAAGGCACTTTATGTTTTCACCTTTGTTTAATGGCCTATTGCATATTTCTCTTGTTCTAAAGTTGTGTAAGTGTAATAATTTTAGTGTTTGCTGTACTGTACAGCTGAATTGTAACACGATTTGAACAAGTAAGAAGTAGAGACAAAAGAGGACATACGATGCATCTGTAGCTCTGAAAGTTGGAACCGGACCTTGTATGTTGAATGTGTTTTGATTCAGACCCTTAATTAAAATACTTGCCGTTCTTGCAAGCTATCTGATAAAACCAGTGTGCTTTTGTTCAGTTCTTGGCACTTACAAATAGAGACTGAAAGCTTCAGACTTGCCTTGTTCTAAGAAAACATCTCTCCTTTCTCTTTCCCCACTGCCTTGTCCTCACAACCCACGGTTTCAGGGATCCTGTAGCCTGTTCCTCCTGTTATTGCTTTAGATGGGAGGGGTAATTAATTCATCAAATCAGTCCAATCTTTGGCCTCTCTGCTTCCAAAACCAGTCAGTATGGCAGTTAGGCCTCAATTTGAGGTTCTGTTATTTTCTTTAAATACAGACACCTGCTTTTAGGAGCTGAGTTGTTGCCTCATTCTGTATACATCACCAAACAGCCAACAGATGGTGATAATGTTCATTTTCTGCGCGTAGTGCAATGTCCCTCAGCAGAAGGACTGAAGAGAAGTCGGGACCAGACAGGAATACAAAGTTGTTGCCTCTCTATTCTTACTACTATGCTAAAGCATTATTGTCTCAAATGGGACTTTACAGTTTAAATAAAGAATATGTCACTGATTAATAAAACCTGTTATTAACAAATGAAATGGCTTCCTTGGGAGTTTTGAAAGGTTATTTACAATAGAATTTCAGTTATGAGATATTCTTTATATGTTCTTGTGTCTGTTACCTGCCTTAATAACATATATCCTATCTAGTCTCTTGATATATTCACTTTCTTACGCATGTTGTATCAGAATATCTCTTTTTTCCTCCATATATATGAGCTTATGTACATGTGATACATGTGATATACTTATAGATAATCCAAAATAGATTAGAAATATATTTATTATAATGGTATTTGGTCAATGTAAATTTATTAAAGGAAAAAAATTACTGAGAAATGCAGTTGCTTCTTTTATTTTAACAGAGGTTTTGGCTTTTGATGGTTTACCACTGCCTTGAAAAATTTTCAACGTGTATATGTATCTTCGAGAGAAATTTAAATTTAGTTCAACACAAAAAGTTACTTGTAGAATCACATTGAAAAATATATACAAATAAAAAGGAGAAAAAAAAAATCATAAAGAGCATAATGTCATCCCTAGGATTAGTTCCTTATATGCACTGATTTCCTTCAGACTTTGGTGTCAGTTCCTTTAGGGTTGGTGTACAGAATGCATCTGTCTTCTATCAAATGGGACAGAAGGTGTGCACTGCTGCTATTAGTTTCACAGCATTTCTTCGTATTTAAGGAAGAAAAATAATAAAAATCCTTAGGTTTCATAGAAGAAAACAAAACGACAAAAAGTAAAGCTTTCTTAAGAAAAAAATTAAGAAAATTCAAAGTTAACCAAAATATAGACTTATTTTATTTCGTGGAAATAAAAGGAAAACTGGTAGTCTTTTGCAAACCTGACATATTTTTCTATTTTCATTCATTTGCTAAATCTATGTTTACTAATCTTATTATACCCATTACTGAAGAAGAAGGGATGTGTAAATGTATGGGCCAGAAATCAGGACTCTGTTCTCTCAGGCCTCATGAGCTAATAGGCTATAGTAATTTGTCTTTACTGCAATTTAAAGCAAATTTTTCCACCTGTGCTATTTGGATGTCCCTTCCAAACCTTTATCATACTGTAGAGCTCTCCTCAAAGCTGTCTGTGTTGAGTTTCCTACTGGCAAAATAGATCTTTTTGTCCCCAAATAGTTTGCAAATTGATTTTCTTTTATTTGGGGCTCTTAGTCATGCCATGTTTGTCAAGAGGGATGTTGCAAAACAGAATAACCAGAAATCTGCAATGGAAATCCATAGGATTTCTTCTGAATGTTCTGAATGCTCTGAAAGTTCCTGAAAGTTCCAATTACATTGCAGAAAGGAAAGAGTTAATAAGTCTAAAAACAGCTTCATATTTTTGAAGATGGGAATCAAGGGTCTACAGTCCCTCCCACTGTGGGGGAAGATCAGGTTCGTGACAACGTCAGGAACCTGAACATATACAAGTTTATGGGACCTGATGAGATGCAGATGAGTCCCAAGGCAATTGGCTGATGTGGTTGCCAAGCTGCCCTCCATAATATTTGAAAAGTCATGGCAGTCAGGGGAAGTCCCTTGTGACTGGAAGAAGGACAACACTGTGCCTATTTTTAAAACAGTACAAAGGAGGACCCTGGGAACTACCAACCTGTCAGCCTCATCTCTGTGCCTGGGAAGATCACAGAACACATCCTCCTAGAAGCTATGCTAAAGCACATGGGGGACAGGGAGGTGATTCAAGACAGCCAGCACAGCTTCACCAAGGGCAAGTCCTGCCTGACAAACCTAGTGGCTTTCTATGATGGAGAGACTGCATCAGTGGACATAGGAAAAGCAACTGATGTCATCTATCTGGACTTCTGTAAAGCCTTTGACGTGGTCCCCCACAACAACCTTCTCTCTAAATTGGAGTGATATGGATTTGATGGGTGGGCTGTTCAGTGGATAAGGAATTGACTGGATGGTGGCATTCAGAGAGTAGTGGTCAACGGCTCAAAATCTAGATGGTGATCTGCGACAAGCTGTGTCCCTTAGGTGTCCATACTGGGACCAGTGCTGCTTAATATTTTCGTAAATGACATAGACAGTGGGCTTGAGTGCACCCTCAGCAAGTTTGCTTGCGGATGACAACATACATGGATGACTGTGTGGGGCAGTGGTCACACCAGAAGGATGGAGTGTCATCCAGAGGGACCTGGACAAGCTGTGTGAACATCCTGAGGTTCAACAAGGCCAAATATGAGGTCCTACGCCTGGGTCAAGGCAACCCCCAATATCAATACAGCATGGGGGTCGTGCAACTGAGAGCAGCTCTGCAGAGAAGGACTTGGGCTGCTGATTGATGCTTGACATGAGCCAGCAATGTGCACTAACAGCCCAGAAGGCAAATAATGTCCTGGGCTGGATGCAAAGCAGAAGGGCAAGGGAGCTAATTCTTCCCCTCTACTCTACTCTGGTGAGATCCCACCTGGTGTCTTGTATCCTGTTCTGGAATCCCGAACATAAGAATGATATGGATCTGTTGGAACAGATCCAGAGGAGGACTACGAAGTGAAGAGGAGGTATCCCTGCCCATGGCAGGGGGTTTGAACTGGACAGCCTTTAAGGTCCCTTCCAATCCAAGTGATTCTATGATTCTATGATTCTCCAATATTCTACTCTTTTAGTTCTCCATCTCCCCTGGTAAAATAAGGTTCTGCTGTAGTCCACGTGTGAATGTCACAGACGTATTACAAGAATAAATTTAGACAATATCATGGAGTTTTCAGTTACCAAGACTATGAGTTGTGAGTTTTGTAGAAAATTTCTGTGTGGAATACCCTGTAGCATAAAAAATTTGAGAAGTCATAGGTGGTCAAAAAATATTACAGAGAGTGAGAAGATATCTGTACATGTTCTGAGTGTCCGC
Organism: Neomorphus geoffroyi; assembly: GCA_033558235.1. NCBI lineage: Eukaryota > Metazoa > Chordata > Aves > Cuculiformes > Neomorphidae > Neomorphus > Neomorphus geoffroyi. Next base: position 13,279,275 of record JAUMJM010000008.1, read on the forward strand.
TGCTTTTCCTTTTTTGGCTTATAGTTCACAAAATTTATGTTTACTCTCACAAAAACTGCAAGATCTGTAAGAATATTAGAGTTAAATACGCATCTAATACTCTATTTTTAATCATTTTCTTTTTTAATAAATTTTTAATATATCAGATTATTAAATTAATCTAGTCAAATGTATTTGGCTGTCTTGTATAATCTTGATGTCTTATGCCCCCATGCTCTGTAAAGGCCTTTAGTTCCCCAAAACACATTGCATCAATGTAAACCACAATATTAACAGGCTGCTTTACAAAGGAGAATGACTATGATCTCTTACAGCAAATGTATCTCACTTAACAGATCAGGATATTGAGCTGAAAGAGGACATAAGACCAAAAAAAGAAAATCTAGATTCCAATAACGGTATATTTAATTTAAAAAATGGTAAAACAAATTTATTGATATATTTATCTTTTTCTTTGGGAAAAAAATCAAACCTTCCAAACATAATATTTTTTTTATATGAAATTTAAACAAAAAAAAAATATTCTTTTTAGTCACAAATGACTTGACAATTAACAAAAAGGTTTTAAAAATCTAATGTTGACACTTAAGTGTAATGCTGTTTTACGTAATAAATCACAGTTATAGATTATTTCCAAAATTCAGGAGAATTCTGAAGAAAAATGTACCCCTGTGACCATCTAGGAGATTAATTTCATCCAAATAGCAAAGGCAGGCAAGATTTTGGAAGTTGTTTGGAAGATTCTTGCAAGGTAAGTGGAGGAAAGCATTGCTTTTCAATCAGCTGAAGAACGATTTGGTGAAGTGCTAAAAAAGGACTGACTAGAAAGTATTTAGAAAGGACCAAGGTGGAAAACAAGGAAGTGGGACATGGTTATAGAGGCAATGAGTAAAAGAACACAAGTTAGAGTTGCTATATGTTGGAGCGTTGTAAGAGTAGATTACGCAAAAGCAAGTTTATACATAACAGTAGTCTACTACTAGATGAAGCCGATAGATTTATCATACAGAGAAAGAAGAAATATCCAATAAATTATTCTGGTTTACATTGAAAGGAAAATCTAGATAGCATATGTTTATCATACAACAAGGAACTTGCTTTTCTTTCAAAGAATAATGGAGGGTGTTAAAGCAGCTACCACACAATGTATTTTACTAGAAAATCCATTAAACTTGTATTCAGTTTTGTAAATCTTAGAAAACAAAAAAAAAATCCAAGATTATGGAAAGAAATCTGATCTTTTACTGACATTTAACAAAGGTTAAACATTTTGATTTAAACTTCCCTAGACCTATTCCTAAGACAAAGCAATGGAATAGAGAGTGTGGGACAATAAGTACAAATTTAATGAGATATTAAAGAAAGGTACTTTGCCAACAAACATAAGTTTATGAAAAGTAGATCTTATTAAACTAATGTTATGTATAATATTTAATATTTTGAAGTATTTTGCTAAAATGTACTTAATAATATTTGGGGCGCTTACCGAGTTATCCACTACATTTGACTGCAGGAATGAAATCTGATGAATCAAAAATGGAGTATAATCATGTTTAATCGATTACAACTCGGTTTACTGTTAAATATAGAAAATAGTTGTAAACATTGTGGGGTTTATTTTCCAAAGATGTTTGATTCTGGGGGTTTTTTTTTGGATCACAGGTGTTAGTCCAAAACTATTTAATATTGTATTGACAACAAATGGGTGAAAATACAAGATTATTAGAGATAAGAGTTTGCTGATGACAGAAAGACTGGGAAAGTGGTGAGTAATGAAGATGACAGATGACAGCAACAAAAAAACTACCTCTAAGCATTGTTTTACTAGATAGAAATAAACGATGTGTTTCAACACAGCCAAACATAGGGTCCACAGCACTGATGCCTAAAGAAGAGAGCTCGCTCCTGGGCAGCAGTAACTGAAAATATTTGAAAACAGTGGTAGGCTGTCAGCTGGACAAGATCTTGCAAAACTATGCGTAGGCTGCAAAAGCTGACTCTCCTCACAGCTCTATAGAGGAGGGAAGTGATAAGTAGCAATAATGAAGTAGTGTTTTCATGATTTAGCTCATATAATCTTAAAATATCACCAACTGAATAATTCATTTCCTTTGTCCTGTGAAACACTTGACAGCATAGTCACTGCTTCCTATAAATCATTGGTACCTCAGAGGAAATAGAAAGTTTACATCACTAAGCATCTACTCTTTCTTCTGAAACAGCCACTATATCTCATTCGGTGCCTGATGCCACATGGACAAAATGCATCAAGGTGTTTGTCCAGGCTGGACTGGCCGTAAGCCTGAGACCTAAACATCTAATGAACTCCTTAATGGCAATACCTTCAGTCATCTATCCAATTGAAACACAAATTAGGGTTAAAGAGAAAAAAAAATAAAAAAGGAAAAAAGAAAACAAAAAAGCAAAAAACTAAAGTCCCTATGCAAATTAAAATCGTCCTGCTAAAAGCATCAGGGAAATTTTAATTTTGCACATTTTCCTTTTCTTTCCAGGGGTTAAAACTATCTGGATCTGATTAATAAACTCTATTAGCAGTGCAGTATTACATACTTCAAACTAAATATTTATAAATAATTATTTTTACTAATACTACCAATACAAATAATAATTATAAAATAAATATGAGAACATAACTTGCACCGATTAATGTACATCAAAATAGTTATTTTCCTTCTGCACACAGAATGTCTATGCTGAAACTCAATGGATAATTGGTCAGTGACTTTAAATCCAGTGTGACCTTATGAATAGGGAACAAATGATTCATCTGTTATTTGGCACTTGATAGTACAAATTGAAAATGGATTAGTCTTATAACCTGTGTGATATTGTTTTGAATGAAATCTGAATGAACATAATGATGATAGGTCTTGACCCAAAACTTTTGAAAGAAGTCTGCCACAAATTAAAAATCAAAACCAGAAGAAATGAAAACTGGACTTTTGCTTCACAACACCTGAAATCTGACATGTGATCTCAGCTTGATGACATGTTTGTGAATAAACAGTTGATAAAAAAAAAAAGTAAGATCAGATGTGTTTTAAAAATGGTGGTGGTTTTTGACTAAGGTCAAAGGTTGACTAAGATGTCATTACTTTAAAACAAATAACCAATCAAACAAAAAAAAAATCCTCCAAACAAAGTCCCATATTTAAATACACTAAATATTATTTGACTGATTTTTAGGTATTCATTCTCAAATCACACTTGACATAGCTAGCCACGTACACCTGATTCTAGCTAGCAATACCACAGACGGATCATTTAGGTCATATTTAATTACCTTCATACTTACATTCCAGCAAAAAGAATTGCAAATGTTGTCCCCTGCAGCTTTCCGTAAGCAAGAACCTATTACAAAAACATATAGTAAGCATATTGCATTTACTAATCTATAATTATCTTTCCTCACCACATCATCTTTTGACATGTAATAAGTGTGTTCATGGGCAACTGCCGCTTTAAGGGGCGTGGTTTTATCACTTTCTGCCTCATTTAATAATCTGTGGTCATATGAGCACTTTCAGTACAGATTTAATTTTTACCACCTTGATGAGTCCAAACATTGAAGATTCACATCACATGTAAGTTTTTCTGTGAGACACCTTTTTTCTAGCTTTTCTCTTTGAATTTCTGGTAAATAACAACTGGGAAAGAACTTTGTAAGATTCATGTACAAAAATAATTTTTCTGCAAGCTTCTGACCACTATGTAAAATGCAGCAATATTGAACACTGTGGTAACACTGAGAGGTCAGGAAAAGTATGAATATGGTACTAGAAAAGAGTTCAACTGGTACCAAATGTTTCATGGGTAATATACCTTTATTGAGAAATTCAGCATAACAAATATGCCGGGGCATTTTCCTGTTGGCAAATTTAAATCATTAAAGGAAAGTAGGAATGGTTGGACAAACCCATAATGCCTAAAGAATTTTGCTCTCTGATTTTGCCTCTAAAAGCATAACTTTCAGAGATGCCAAAGCAGATGCAGCCAGACATTTGGACTCTGCTGGAATCACTGATGGTAAAAGCACCATCAATGTCGCACCACCATGGGAGCTGCTCTGTCACCTTCGGTTTCTTACGTTACCCCTTACTGCTTTAGCCTGAGATGTGCTCGTCGCAACACTCTCTGAGAAATGGATGTATGGACTCACAAATCAGGTTTTTCTTCAGAGAAGACAAGAAACCTGTACTACCATGTTTGTTGTCAGAATCTGAAACCTTGAAACTGCTGGTTTAAGTACAATTTTCTGAAACCATCATTTTTATCTATTTTTTAAAGTAGCATTGAAATGGTTTTCAATGGAATCTTTTACACGCTAGTGGTTCATTGATTTTTCCATTCAATTACAATAACCAAAGAGACAAGAAACAGTGGTTCAAGTGGAAATTCAGTGGAACTGAATTTCTTCTTAGTACATGACCAAAGAGTGCTGAGACCTTTGGTTAAGGAAATAAGAGAAATAGAAAGAACTGTTCCCCAATTATATATTAACTATTGGAATTCGAATCTATAACATTAAAAAAAGCCCTCAGAGTCCGGAAAGAATTCACCTAATTTGTACCACATAAAGGAGGAGGGATATATCTATCATACTGTACCTAACCGTGATTATTGTAATGAGTCAGAGAAATGGAAATACAACCACTGTGTTTACAGATTTGAAGCCAGAATTCTTGTATGTCAGGTAAATTAAAACATATCTGCCAGGAAGTGAAACGAGACCTACCAGCTGGAGAGAGAATGGATAACAAATAAATGGACAATTTGACTTTTGGTTATATGTACAAAACACTTATAATATTGACAACCCAAATTTAGATACATTCCAGCAATAGTTCTAGACTGCACGTGCAAAATATATAGGGTTAATGAATATATTTAATGTATTATTTTGTATGTATATCTTTACATAATCTTCTAAAAACATGGGTCATTCTATTCACCATCTTTTATGAGTATGGGAATAGGTCCCAGTATCTGTTTCTGGTTTTTGTCTATCTTCTTATATTCAGTTTTGTAAACTCTTTACCTGCACATGTGGCTTTTTTTCAGCCCTATTCTCACTGTAACCAACATACCAGCAAAATCCAGGTTTTGCAGAAGATGCTGATTTTCCTGGGCAGTGTTCCTGAGCCACTGCTTCCACACTTTGGTAGTGCTGCTTCAAATAAAACCAACTTGTTAAACAGTATTTATCACTGTATTTATATTTATCATGCAGTCAAATGATGGTATTAAAGTAGGGATGCTGCCCTATGAACAGACTTCTTACCCTAATGTTAATGAAATATTAACATAGTATAATATTTGATTCATAAAACTAACTTTTTATTTACCAAATAGAGCTTTAAAGTGTAATGGAAAGTATTGGTAATGCGTATTCCTGTTGAAAGAATAAAGTAAGTTTAATTACTTGTACAAGCACTGTTTAATTGTTCTGTAAAATCAAAGCTTCCAAGCTACCATGAAAAGAATATGCGATAAAATGTCTGTCTGCACCTTTGTTCAGAATATAGAGAATTTCCATGTCTTGTTGGAGTGTCTCTTTTCTGTGCAATCTGAACTTGTGCTATTTTGAGTATTTAAGATTTTTTGAAAAGACCTTTTAAAATTTGTTACAAAAACTTTCCCTTATTCTGGCCAGAATAGTCTTGATGCTTTAATATGTATTGCATGAGCTAAAATTACAGTAGTGT